>JZKD02S1728735.1:455644-468250 GCA_000966675.3 Picea glauca
CAGCTTTTTGGCAATGAGCACAAGATTAGAAGAGCCCTAACCTCATCATCAAAGTCCACTTTTACAGAACTTAGTTGATTAGTAACCGTATTAAGTTCATTTAAATGATCTGCAATAGACCCACCTTCTAACATCTTCATATTAAATAATATCTTCATTAGAAATACCTTATTCGATGCCGAGGGTTTTTCATACAATTTGGCAAGCACGTCCATCAAACCCTTCATTGTCTTTTCTTTCAAAATATTGAAAGCCACTGACGCTACCAGGCTCATCCATATCGTTCCTAGAGCCTTTCTGTCAAGAATCTCCCATTCTTCATCCTTCATGGCCGCTGGCTTCTTTGCTACTCCACTCAATGGTATGAATAGATCCTTCTGATATAAATAGTCTTCCATCTGCATCTTCCATAACTGGTAGTTTTGGCCGTTAAATTTCTCGAACCTAAACTTTCCATCTTCCGACGTTGCTCCCACTCGAACTAGGAACCCTCTTTTCCTGCGAGTTACCTTATGCTCTGATACCAGTTGTTAGAAAAATAGGACCGCGAAGCAATAAAATAAAACAAATGTAGAAACAAAACACTGAAGACACACAATACAAGAGAGACACAGATTTACGTGGTTCACCCAGTGTGGGCTACGTCCACCAGAGAAATTGCCAGGTCCTTCCTTTTTTATTATCCATCAAATGAAGGGATACAACCTACAACAAAACCCGTTGTAACTTCTTCTTCTTTCTCTCACAGTATCCTCTCTCAGAATACAATATTCACCATCATCCATAGCCACAATACATTTCCCTCATAAAAGAGGGTTGCCTTCTAGGGAAAAAAACCCTAACATAATCTCTATCGTTAGATCTATGACCTTATAATGAACGGTCCAGATTTACAATGAAATTACAATATACTTTTACAAGGCAATTTTTGCTTCGGGGGCTTCGCCCCCGAACCCCTGCTTTCCCCCAGACCCCGTAGAGGGGGTACCCCCCCTCTGCACTCCCCCACGTGGAAGAGTGTACATACTTTTGGGGTGTAAATACTTCATGGGGTATAAACAAGGTTGAAAGCAAGGACCTCTGAATCAAGAAGATAATCAGGCTGCACAACCAACAGTTGGATCACTTGCATGCAAGTGTCCTCAAATATTAAGTCAATATAAGTGTTCTTAGTAGAATAGGATGTTACATACACCCCATCTTGTTTTAGACTTCATCCCGAAGTTTGTATAGTATATAAATGCAAGTAAATAAATTTATCTAACATAGATCTACATATCTTATCTATCAAACAAATAAGAAAACTATTGATGCATCTCATATGTGACCTCCCATGTAGCTTAGTGTGGACTATAATTGTCCTACTAGACCTTGACCTAATCAAATATTCAACGTCATATATGTTTAGTGCGATGGTCCATAATTTTTATTAGCTCTACCATGAGAGAACCCTCGTCTGAAACCTATAAATAAATCATGTCAATAACATATGACAGATCACTAATATAGTGTCAACATGAAATATATTGTGCATACGCCTCAAAGAATTAGGAAAGGCTAGTCGATAAGCCATGGGTCCTTTATTTTCCACAACTTTGAAAGGTCCCACAAACCTAGGAGAGGGTTTATCACCCTCTCCTAACTTCATTTAACTCTTATCTGGTTTTACCCACAATAAAACTTTGTCAGCAACCTCATAACTACAGTCAACATGATGCACATCAACATAACTCTTATGTCGATCCTGCACTTCTTTAATCATTTTTATTATCAATTTCATTTATTCTTCCATTTCTTGAATCACTTCTGGTCTGACCAAGACCCGATCCTCAATTCGATCCCAACTCAAAAACATCTCACGCGGTCTCCCATAAAGAAACTAAAATGATTCCATCTTAATCATACTTTTGTAACTATTGTTGTATGCAAACTCTACCAATGGCAAGAAGTATTCCCAACGTTTATGTTGATCCATCACGTACATACACATCATATCCTCTAAAATTTGATTTGTCTTTTCAGTTTTTCCATCTGTCTTGGGATGATATGCTATGCTAAAATTCAATTGTGTTCCCAAGGCCTCTTGGAAACTAGTCCAAAATTGTCTAGTAAACATTGATCCTTGATAGGATATAATTCTTCTCGGTACATCATGTAACCTCAAAATATTTCCAAAAAATACTCCAACTATGTTTGGCGCTTGATACATCGTATGCATTAAAATAAAATGTGCACTCTTCATGAGAGCGTCAATTACCAAAAAAATCAAATCATGTCTCCTTGCCATCAATGGAAATCCAACGATAAAATCCATTGAAATGACTTCCCATTTGTATTCAATAATCACATGTGGTTGTAACAATCCTGTTGGATGTCTATGTTTAACCTTCACTTGCTAACATTATGTACATGTCGCCACGTAACTTACTATGTCCGATTTCATTCCTCTCTAGAAGAATAAAGACTTAAGGTATTCACTCCTCTTCATGACTCCCGGATGAGCCATGTACACTGCTCGATGTGCTTCACTCAAAATCAAATTCCTTATTTCGTCATTACGAGGTACATAAATTCCATCATTATATATCAATAATCCATCATTATCCAATGTATAACCTTCAAACTTCGGTACCATCATGGTATCCTGCACAATATTATTCTTAACTTTCGTGTACCAATCATTGTCAAATTGCAGAGCTAGAATATTTTCTCACAGATTCACCTTAAGAGGTATTACCAAAAATATGTGTGGTCTCTAACTCAATGAATATATTACTTTTTTCATCATTCCTTTAATGTAAGTAATCTCAAAGTCATATTCACTAAGTAATTCCGACCAATGACTCTTCTGCGCGTTCAATTTACTCTGAGTAAATATATGTTGCAATCCACAGTGATTTGTCTTTAGTTTAAATTTTCGTTCAATAATATAATGTCTCCATACTCTCAAGGAATATACAATTTTTAATAACTCCAAGTCGTGCGTTGCGTATTCTTCCTCATCCCTTCTCAATTTCCTTGAGATGTAAGCGATCACTCGACTACCTTGCATCAAAACTCCACCTAGACCTTCCTTGGATGCATATTTACATACCAATAATTATTTTTCCATGCCGGGGACCTTCAATATCGTCGTTGTTAATCGAGGTGGATATTGGTGGCCACCCACCTATTCCAACTAGCTCATTTTCATAGTTTTAGTTCAACACGTTCATGTGTAATTCTTTGTAATTATGGGTTATACACTTTCATGGGTGTAAGAATCCCTACACAGCTTTCAGGTGGAGATTAGTGTTTTCCCACCTAATCCAACTGTCTTGTTTTGGAATTTGTCAAGTGAGTTCATCTATTTATACTTCTAGGGCCATTTTGGGGCCCTAAATAATGGTTTTTTGGCTTGTCACAGTCAAACTTTAAACAGAGTCATATTTTGACAGCATAATGTATAGTTCTCGAAAAGACCTTTTTAGCGGGCTATCACACACCTAAACGAGAGGTCATATGCAAAAGTTACGACACTAGGAAGTTGAGGTACTAACTTACCCATTAGGGCCCACATAAATTTTGGTGTTTCATCTCCTAGGGTTAAGTTTTTGAAATTTATGAGTAATGTTAAAAAGGCCTCTCAAGCCTCATTGTAATCATTCTACTCAGATGGATGCGCGTAGTAGCCACATCTCCTATCAGAGATAACTACCACCATTCAAGCAAGTTGTTTTCAGTTGTGCACTTTTATAGTTTCAACCTATTTTATTTATTGAATTGAAGTTATTTTTCACTAGATATTTGTTTTTTTTCTTCATATCTATGTGTTATTGTATTCATTTTTTTATTTATTTCATTCCTCTAATAAATATGGATCAGTGGTATCAGAGCGATCTTCACTTCATTTATTTTTCTTCGTGCATGTCACCGACAAAATCTATGTACAAGAAGTTGGGAATCAAACCAATCGATCCTTTGCAAGATCATTCGCAACAATACCGAAAAGAACTCATGGGGGACAAAAATAAATATGATTGAGCAGGAGGTCCTTTTAAATTGTTTCTCAATGAAGACATTGCACAACAAATGAACGAAATGATGAACAACTTTGCATAGATCTTGTGGAGACTTCCCACAACAGATGCATTTTCATCAAGCGGTCATGCAAACCCCTTCAAGGTACAAGTGAATTTTGATATTCCATCATTTGAAGGACTAATAGATACGGATTTTGTAGATAAATTGTTGAATCTACTCAAAGGGTATTTTTTCGGTCCACAATTTTCTGATAGGGAAACGATTACTTTTTCACTCTACAAGGTCATCCCCCATGTTAAGGACTCGTGTGATACTTACTCGGAGAAAAGGTCCATATAGGAATTTACAATATTTCTAGTCACCTGCACATGGGATTCCTTTAGGGATGCCATTAAAGAACAATACTACCTTGTTGGAAGCTATGATGACTAGTACACAAGATGGACAACCCTGGACCATGAAAGTGATCAGACAGTACAAGACTTCGCCAATATCTTCCATACTATGCACACCAAATTGGGTATCAAAGACTTTGAACACATCTGGTTCTCAAATAACGTGGTTTTCTGCATAGGCACATTAAAAAAGAAATGGATTTTTTGGACATCACATCATTGGGTGCAACTTATAGATATGTTGCTAAGATCGAGCAAGAATTTTAGCAAAAGAGGTGAGAGTATGTATCTATAAACTACTCATAGTCAAATGAGGGAAAAGGAAGCCCCATGTAATGACCCCTCCCTTACGACATCAAATAAGTGAGTACAATAGTGGATTTCTTTTTTCTTTTTTTTTAAAACAACATCAATAATTAAACATTCAATCTCATTACATCACCACATAACAGAAATATGAATACAACATCATTATTATTCAAGATAAACCATATCACATAAAGATAACATAAGATAATTACCCTCTCAACCTATCCTGTAAGGTTAGGACCTCTAAGACACATAATCAACGCTCAAGTCCAAGATTCATCCGACTGATTTTGACCATTTAAGGTCTCAGGACTGCGGACTATTCTGAAGAACAAGGAGATATCTAGTTCCCTTAACCAAAACAATACTTTGAAAATTCGTGACTAAATCAACAACAATACGCTTCATAAATTATTTAAATACAGAGTATAATCTACTACGATTTGAAAATCATGAAAGCAAATTTCTTGTGTATTGAGAAATAACATTTTACAATACTTATGAAGAATAAAAATAATTTCCACTTAAAATCCACTCATAAGTTTTGTAGACAGAAGATACTGCATTTTTTAAAATCCTATCGGAAATAATCAATTTCGTTCAAGTTAAACTCACAATTTCATTTAATTAAAGACCCTAACACCCATATTCAACAACAAGTATTAATTAGTACAGGTTGAATCGTGATTTTGAAATGAAAATAAAATTTCAATGTTCCAAAATAGTTTCAACACCCATACAATATTACGATGAACAAGGTTTAATCGAATTTCAACTAACAAATAGAAATCGTAATGGTTTCAACATAGATTAGAAAATTTTACAATGGATCAATCTTAAAAAATAAAATAAAAAACAAAATTCATACAATGATTAATAATGTTAAACACAGTGGTTGCAATTTGATTTGCCAACAAATCAATAATTTTCTCAATACACGAGCTACAAATAGATTTGGCAGTGAATCAAATAATGTTCTAATGACAGGAGCTACAAATAGATTTGGAAACGAGTCGAGTTATTTTTTTTAATTAAAGGAGATGCAATATGAATTGTGAGCGAATGAATAATTTTCTTAATACAGAGGTTGCAAATAGATTTGGCAGTGAATCAAATAATGTTCTAATGACATGAGCAAATCATATTTTTGGTAGGGATTCAATATTTTTTTAATTAAAAGACTTGTGATATGATTTGGAAGCAAATCAATAATTTTTTCAATAGAGGAGCTGCAAATATATTTGGAAGTGAATCAAATAATGTTGTAATGACAAGATCTACTCATAGATTTGGCGGCGATTGAATACTTTTTATTACAAGAGTTGTGATATGATTTGGCATCGAATTAATAATTTTCTTAATAGAGGAGCTGCAAATAGATTTGGCAGTGAATCTAATAATGTTCTAATGACAAGATCTACACATAGATTTGGCAGCAATTCAGTAAGTCTTAGTTCCAGAATCACAAATATTTCAATAGTGATTATCACCTAATAAAATTTGAATTGTCAATTACTTGTTACAATGATCATAATGGTTAAGTCTCATACTTCATTTTATGTTAAAGAGATCCAAGGAGTTCAACTCAACGACGCATTTCAATTTAGACCACACTGACTTTATCACAATACATTTCACAAGGTAAAGCGCAAACATAGGTTATGACTTAATTTCTGGCATACAACAATTTGTAATGACTCAACAAAATTCAATCCTGACACTGGTACAATAGATAACGACCCTATCTATTCTCTTTATCGTCAAATTTCTCATAAATTAAATATCCATAGTTTTTAGATTATGTAAATTATAATTTGATTTGGCTGTGCTCAAGTGACTTTCACCCAAAATGGTTACATATTTAATTGGCTAATTCAATAATTTTAAATTCTCGAACTTAAAAATATAATTGACAGTGAACATGGTTTCATGAAATTCATTGTTGGAAACAAATTGACAGCGATCACGGTGTTTGAGATTTGGGTTAAACTGTTTGTTAGGAGAAACATTAGAAACAAATATGTCGCGCCCCTTGTACATACACCTAAGAATTTAAGGCATAATGCTACGAAAAGGGGTAAGTATGAGTGGGATTTTCTCAAGGAAAGTCTTGCCGTGATAGGGTCACAACAATCATACCCATTAGATTTGACTAAATTTATTGACACGGTTCGACAATTCATAGTTAAAGTTTTCCAAATCAAATGATAACATTCAAGAGGATCTCAACATTTTAGGTGGTGATCTAAAAAGAAAGAAATCCATACATTCTAGATATGAAAAGTTTAATACTATTGAAATATATTAATTTCAGGTGCGCTACACACAAGAATTGCATTCAATAATTTTGCGGTCACATGAGGTTCTAAAATCGAGTTCAAAAATATAGAGAGACTCTATACAATTCTAACTCATGGAACTTCCAATAAATTTTGTAAGACCATACGAAATTTAAATTCGGTAATGCCATTGAATTGTACAGTGAATTTAGAAAAAATATTTCAGGATTGCTAATTCAAATATGATAGATACCCTAACAACTTCAAAATGAACATGCATAATATATTAGACAACGAACCAACAACTTCAATGTTCTGGGTATACAAATTTATTGGGCAACCAGAATGATTTGGAAGTTCCAAATTGGAAATTATATGGCAGCGGGAATTCAACAACTAAGAATAAAATTCACTTGGCCAACACATTACAACGATCAACATCAAACATCAAAGTCTGTCATAATTGATAAATAAATATAGAATCATATTTCTGGGTTGTATTTTAATTTGGCAACATTCAAATTGAGACTCTACAGTCTGATTCTGCAACTTAATTTGGCAACGGATTTCAAATTTTTATTTTCATAAAGAAATTAAAAGTGTGATGTTAAACAACGAATTTCATATTCAGAAATTGCAATAAAATAGAATTATTCCCAGAAATGCTAATGTATTGAAGGCATACATACAAATTTCTAAATTCAGGAACTATATTTTAATTTGGCAGCAACTACATAAGTTTTCTAAATTCCGAGTTGTAATTTAAAATGGAAGCGAATACATCAATTCTAAATTTTTGGCTTAAAAATGAAATGGAATCCAAGAGTTTCAATCGATATCACATCATGAATATTCAACGAAATGTCAATTTTATTCAGACTTACAACTATTCAACATGGATTTTTAAAAATTCAAATCTAAAAAATTTAGGCTTACTACATTTAACAACTTCATAAATAAAAGATTGAAACCAATGAAGATGGGACTTGATGATGTCCATAAACAACTTGTGTTTCTCCTTACTCTATCTTTCTACTCACAAAAAATCCATTGGTATCTCCCAGCCAATGCTAGTGTTACTCTTCTTCCCCCTTAGCCCCCGGAGTTGCAAAGGACCCACACACAAGAAGCCAACAACAATAGCTCCAAGGATTTCCTTGCAAGGTAGAGCTTCCACTCCTTCTACAATCTTGGTATCCCAACTCTCACAAGTAAAACACAGTCAAAACCATTTTAGTAGCATAACTTTACCAATAATAAGTGAGATCCATTTTTCTTCTACAACATTTGTTTTATAGAAATTTCCTTAAGTTGTCATATGTCCACATGAATAGTTAATTAAATTTTTAATTAAATAAATTATCATTATTCACCCACACACTTCTCACACTCTTCCCAAGTTGCACAAGTAATTAATAATTTTATTTTATTTAAAAACTCAATTTCCCTCAAATTCCCCCATGTGTTCTTATTTTCTCTCTTAGTTCTCCCTTTATTCCCCAGATTCTCATTTAATGAGTGTCTCCTAACTATACATTAGTTAGATTTGGATTAGAAGTCTTCTTCTAGTTAGACTAGTGGTAGATAGACTCTAGATACCATTCTATGTGTATACCTATTCTCTCATATTTATTTATTTTTATTTTAAAAATCCCTTATAATATTTTCATACATACATGTGCATTCTATCCAATCTTTAGATTTATCTCACTTTCTCTATAAATTGATTTATCTCTATTCTTTTAATTTATTTAACATTTTAATTTAGTCCCCTAACTAAACTTAGAATTAGGCTTAGTCTTAGAATTAGGATTAGACTTTTATTGGGAGTTATAATTAATAAATTTACTATTTAATTTATTACTTTTTTCTGGCAAGGTCTAATCAATTCAATGTTTTCTAGGCCATCTAGATTTATTGACTCAAGTTTTTAATTATTCGACGTGCCCTTCAAGACACACTTTCATGCTCCAAGGGTTCCACTCACCTTTGACTGGTTTTAGAAGTTTGTCCAACTCTTGGATTCAATACTCCACTCGATAGAGATTGTGAGAGACTAAGGGCTTCTAAGGAATAAGGACTCCACCTTATTGCATGCTCCTTAGAAATATTTGTGAGTGATTGTCTCAATTTTCCCTCACGACATCGTGGACCTATCAAACTAGGTAATTGTTAATCTATAGTTCAAACCGCGGTGGGACTGCTAGTAGGATGTGACAGGCACGTTGTCATGCCTCTCCCTCAATTTATGGTTTATGTGCATGGCCCCTCTAATCCTTATGTGATTCAGATTAGCAAGCATCATCAAGCCTGCATCCACTAACAAAAATAGTGTTAATAATATATATACATAATCATACTGAAAGAAATCATTTGTCATATGTGTGTAAAATGAAATATTCAAAAAAATACAATCCACTCGCTCATTTAGTCTGAAGTCCAAGGAAGTCGATCGATGCCATCACCATCCATAACCTGTCATGTTCCCTACACACTCAAGAAAACATATCAATATCATCTTCCAATATGTAAAGCATAATCACAAGACAACATCATCATCATATGTAACCCATAATCGAAACTAAATCATAGTATATCATAAGCATGTCACTTGAATGCAAGTGTCCTACAATAATATGTCAATAAAAGTGTTCTCAATAGAGCTAAATGTTACACCCCAACCTACAAAACAAGGGATAGAGGAAATATCGCCACTTTGAGGAAAATCGGTCCAAGTTGTAACATAATAAGGGTAATTAAAAGTCGTATAAGGACACAAAAAAGTGGTGTGAATAACATAAAATATCTTGGCACAACACTGAAGAATTGTTCTCCAAGAAGTCACTAGTGGTCGAGCTGAACGCTTCTGAGTCAAAGGAAGATTTTGACTATGAATCAAATCAAGAAGCAGGGAAACATATTATCGATGTCGAACCCAATGCCACTGTCAATACCACCAAATTCCAGCCAAGCAAACCAGAAGAACAAGAGGAAGGGGAACATCTCTTTCACTCACATATGTGGGTAAAGGAGGATTCGCTAAATTTCATTGTTGATAGCGGCAGTCGAAAGAACCTGACCTCAATATAGGTCATCAACCAACTCGACCTACCAATGAAAATTTACCTGCAACCCTACACCATCGTCTATCTTTTCCAAGGAAGCGATCTCTACGTCATCCAATAGTGTCGTCTTCCCTATGACATCAAGCCCTTCAAAGATGAAGTATTTTGTGGTATTTCTCACCTTGAAGTTTTTGATGTTCTTTTAGCACAACCATATTTGTGGAAGTGACATCCTGTGTATGAATCTAGACCCTACAATCTTATTATTACTTTCAATAGATAATTGTATAGGATACCATAGATAGCATGTCCTACCGTTATTTCTAGGAATCTCCTCTTTTTCGATTTTTTTTTCTATGATAATAGGAGAATCCTTTGGTAGAACTTTCCTAGACCTTAAGTGGATATTTTGAAGAGGAAGAATTGAGTATGATGGTCCTTCATCAATGTTATACATGGGTTTTTCCACTTTATTATTAGGATTGGATATTGGTTGGGATGGTAAGTGAGTTGTTCTAGGTGGAGGTTGGTTATATGGTAGCTGGAGTTGTTGTGGCTGGGTTAGCTGTGGTTGGGTTAGTTGAGGTGCAAGTTGTGATAACTGAAAATATGAATTTTGTGGTTGATTCTGCTGGAACTGTTGATAAGGAACGATTGGTATGGCTGTTGATATGGCTAATTTCTTTGAGCATACCCTCCCCAACATTGAGGAGGTTAGTTTTGGCTCTGCTGAGGAGGCCAAGTTTTCCAAGGCATGGGTGCATTCCATGAATTTTGAATAGGATTTTGAAAATTCTGAGGAAATTATTGAGAGAATTGAGGAGCAAAATTTTGAGACATACCTGTGAAACGTGGGTGCCAAGGCTTCCTTGGTGCTAAGTAATAAAGAGATTCTATTCCTTGTCCTTCTTCTATGTGAGTAGCTTGCAATTCTTTTAATCTTGGACAATCATTAGTGGCATGGTTATCTGTACATAATCCACAGACTTGAATTTTGTCTAAAGGACAATCTCTCGGTGCATGTTTTTTTTCTACATTTAGGACAATAGATGGATAATAATTGATCTTGTTCATCTTGCTTCTTTTTAAATTTCAATGTGTCAATTTGTGAACCAAATGTGTTCATAATATCAGTTTTAAAGTTCTCAAACAGATTCCCTAATTCTGATTTAGTAACACCATTGGAAATTGATTTAGTTGCCTTTGTCACCGTATCTCTTTGTCCTCGTCCTCTTTTATCTTTTCCCCTTGAACATTTCTTACATAATTCAACAATTTTTGGGAAAGGAAGGTGAGAAATATCCCCTGCCCCCATTAAATTAAGAGCATCCAAAGTTTCATCTGAAATCCCCTTCAAAAAGATAGTATGAATGACATCCAAAAGAAGATTAGATTGCTTAGATTTGTGCATATTATAGAGAAATTTTTCTTGATATTCTTCTAAGTTTTCATCTTCACTTTGAGACATTTTAAAGATATCTTCTTTAGAGTCTTTGGAATTACAATAGGGATTATATTTAGCAAGAAATTTCTTTTTCATGTCATTCCAGTATACTATGGTTGCTTCTCCCAACCCCATGAACCATTTTAATGCATATCCTTTCAAAATTGTAGGAAATAAACGAAGTTTTTGAGCATCATTGGTATATCCATATGTTCGACAAACAATTCCAAATTCAAACATGAAAGCATCAGGGTCTTCAATAGACAAGCCAAAGAAATTTGGAAGAACAGAGGGAGGAATATTCTTCATTTTTATGTCATCTCCTAAAAGAGTTGGTGTATCAACTATAGAAAATGCGAATGTAGTATGTTCTTCTTCCTCCTCTTCATCATTTTCTCCTCCTCCTATCTCTTCTCGATGTGATTTTCTATCCTCTCATTCTTTCCTTCCTCTTTCTTCATTTCTTTTCCTTTCTAACTCCCTTTCCATTCTCTCCCTTTTTTGTCTATCATCTTCTAACATTGCAAATAAGTTTTTTGTTGTATAGTCAGATATTTTTGTTGGAAAAAGAGGTTGGCCTATTTGTTCAAAAATAGTTTGCTTTTCTTTTTGTTTTCCAATGGAAGATATTTCTAATTGTGTTTGTTTCTTCTTTACTTCACGAGCCAATAGAACTTGTCTTTATATGAGAGTTAAGATTTGTCCTGAACGTTGTTTTTCCTCTAATTCTTCCAAAGTGATTCTTCCAGCACTTGGTGTAGTAGATTCATATTTTTCAGTTGTAGATGTTCCTGCTCCTATAGATGGTTGATTAGTTTTTTGGGGGTTTTGTTTTAAAAATCTGTCTTCATCATCCCTAAGTTTAGACATAAAGAAACATAACTTGAAATTAATCCTATTCTGTGTTTTTTTTATTTTTATGTATATATGTTCTTTTATTTTTAATCTTATCTCTAAATGTGTCTCCCCGGAAACAACACCAAAATGTTAGGCTCCAATCTACTGATGTAAATTAGAGTGCAAATGATTGTCAATCTGGTGTTTGTAAGACTTAGAGGCACATCCAAAATATATGGATTTAGAGATAACTT
>JZKD02S1728735.1:468300-478757 GCA_000966675.3 Picea glauca
TGTTTGTAAGACTTAGAGGCACATCCAAAATATATGGATTTAGAGATAACTTTTATTCTTTAATGGGAATAAACCAAAACCTATTCTAAGGGTTGAATATGGAAGAGATGCTAAGATTCTGTTCAGAAGTCCTCTTCATAGATCTCATAATAGTAATCAACAATTGTTTTCCTAAAGAGTATCAACAGTAAGCATTCAAGAGATGTTTGAACTAGTTCTAAGGCTTATTAATGCTAGAAGGACAAAACTCTTATTCAAGAGATGCATTCATTGTCTTCTTTCATTCATTAGAAACTATCATCAAATTAAATCAAAAGTACTGAAAGCATAAATAACTCAAAAAACATTCATGATTATCCTAATGCTTGAAAGCAAACTACACATTGAATTCTTATTCAAGAAATCATTCACAACATGAGTAAGGCTTAGAAACATTAATCATTCTACTTAACTATAGAATTCATATAACTACAGGAAAGAATAAACTCATCTATAGCAAGATCTAATCTAAAACATGTATAAAAGATTACTTGAAAAGAACATAAAGTAAGAGTGTACTAGTTTGGCAAAGGGGGCCCTCCAATGCTTCACTTGTACACTAGAGTTGTCTCAACTAAGAAAGAGCTCCAGAAGCATTCAAATCATCATATCATAGGCATTATCAAGAACAAAATGTAGAGTTGATCTCAAGATTTCAAATTCAATAGTTTCTTCATTCACATTCAAGGTTGTCATACTTGTCTATGCTTTAGAGTATTTATACAAGAGTTTTAAAACTAATAATGCTAATAAATCTCCTAAATATCATTATCAGATACATAATATATTCTAGGAAGGTCGAATTCCCCCTTCATATCCATAATATATGACCAAATCCCACGAAAATCCAAAACTATCCATGATTTAAGGCTAAAACAGGGTATTTTCTGTTGATTGAAGTGGCCCTGTTTGACCAGCATTGACCAGACACCTGGAAGGCTTAGATCTCAAAGATGATAGCTCATCATCCATCCTTATACATCAGGGATCATGACCCAAGTCTTAGATTTCACCCAGGTGTCCTGCAAGTACACAAACCTAGGAGCAATTACGGGATTTACTGAAATCCTGTAATTTCTGATAAATTTTCAATTTTAATGCCAAAATTTAGAAAACTCAATTCTTAAGCTAAAGAATGATAAATATACCTTTCATAATCTATTTTATGGAAAACATGGAATGAAATGAAGGAAAAATGGATGGATATAGAGGCAAAAGTGTAGTTTATAGAGTAAAAATGAAGCATAAAAATGTACTCAACATCTCCACCAAGAGGAAGTCTTTGCATGTCCTCATGCACAAAAGTGTCTCTGAACCTCTGTCAATGATATCCTGCCACCTATACTACCTGCAATAATGTCTCCACATTAACCTGAGCTGTATGAAGAGATTTCATTCTTTGATATTTCTCTTTATATGCCTTTTTCTATTGAAACCACTTATAGGCTTGTTTGGAGATTAACTTGTTTTTCTTTTGACTCTTCTTGTTCTTCCTCTTCAAAGTTTCACTCTCCTCCTATGTTTTATGGCTTTGAGTCCTTAGCATTTCATTCTCTGTTTTTATGTATCTTTCCAGGACTTCAATTTCCTTGATTTTTCTCTTCATTTTATTTATTTTCTTATTTTTCCTATCAACTTTTGATGTGGACCCACCAGCCACTTCTTCTATTTAAGTTTCTTATTTCATGTATTTAATTAATTGTTCCACATATTATATCATTTGTTCATATGTGGAAGTTTCTTGTTCTTCAAAACCATCATTTTTCAATGATTGTGCCTCTAGAGTCTGAATATGTGCATACTGTGTTTGTTGTGCTTCATCATCTCTTTCTTGTATTTGGCCCCTTTGAGCTTGTTGGCGTTTCGTTGATTTTCTTTCATATGTGGTAAAAATCTTGTCTTTTTCCTCGAATTGTTTCTCCTTTATCACCATGCTTCTTGTTCTTCTCCTCCCCATAGGCGGTTTTGACCTTGTTGCCTTGGGGTTCTGTATTTCTTCCTCATCATTAGTCACAACCAAGATTTGTTCCTCTTCTTCTTCCTTCTGTATTGCTTCAAAACCATTTTCAATGATAAACTGTTTCCAAGTCAAATTTTGCTTCTATAGTTCATATATAATGATCATTTTAATAAAGCCACAGCAATATAAACTCTTTTCTGTATTCCTCCCTTGTTTTTGGACAGCCTTAGCCATCTTAGAAAGGCTTTGCAGTAGAAAATAAGGCATGTTGATTTCACTCACCTTTTAAGTGTTGTAGCAACTTAATGTGATATAGGTAGATGATGCTAAATCTTCCCTCACAAGTTATAAATTTATGTATGAGATATGCTAATTCATCCCAAGGATGAATCAACTAACTCCTTGGAATTCCCTTCTTCCAATTTACTGCTGCTACCCTCGATCTGGAAATAAAAGATGCCCATGATTTATCTTTGAAATGCTTAGTTTTGAAATATCTTTCTCCTATTTGAGGAAGTCCAGTGACATGTGCAATGATATCTTCAAAGATCATAATGGTAAGGTTTCCAATAGTATCTCTTTCCCCATCAAATGAGTGAACAAATTCTAAAGCAACTTCTTCAAAAGATCCATCAAATTTCTCAGAAAAACCTATCCACTGATTTTGCTCCAAAATTTGTATACAATCCCTATGAATTTTTGATCTAACAAGCTTCCCTAGTTCATATCTAGACACCATTCTTCCAAGTTTTAAGAGAAAGACTCTAAAATATTTCCACTGTTTATAAAAAGGTCTAAAAGTTTCAACCCTGCAATTCATTTGACCAAGATTTTTTAAACTTGCAGACTCTGCTTGGATTTAATTATGTGCATGGTCTTCAATAAGATTTTTTTGTTCAAAAGCAAAGGAAATATCATATTTTTCAAATTTCTAAGTTGTTCTCTGTTCTTCAAAAAACAATTTTATATACAAGGGCATACCTGGTAATTCAAAAAAGAATTCTCAGGCTTCTTGTTGAATTCCAGCTCAATTTTCCTTCTTACAGTCGGCCTCTGCTAGAAATGAACTGTCTCATTTTCAAAATGTACCACAGGAAGTTGAATTTTGCACTTAGATGTACAATTATTTGAGTTCGAACTTACCTTCATTGGCCAACTCCTATTTGAATACGTTCTCTTGCCTTTGCTCACCACGTATCTCCTTCAACTTCCGTGTTTTCTTCCACATGGCAAGAATATTGTATGTTGACAGTGAAATTGTCAACATACAATTCATTTTTATCAGATATTTTGGGATAGGAAGGCGTAGGAGGGAACAATTTGCTAGAGCGTAGGAATTTGGAATGGCTCTAGTGTGGTGAAACAGAGGATGCAATTTGAGATGGAGGTAAGTGTACACAGGAGTGCATCGGTGGTTCAAGTCTGGGGAGCGTGCAAGTGAGACACAACAATATTAAAATTGTTTGAGTCGTATCACTTTTTATGAAGGGAGAAAAATCATTGGAGGAGACTTAGACAAGGGTTTTTATCATTTTTTTTTTAAATGGATTTGTACATCGATCATAGCTGAAGGTGTTGTTGTATTTTTACCTTTGTACTTTCCCTCCTCGTTGCAATCATCATAAGAAATGGTTTTTTTTAGAAAATGTGTTCACTTGACTTATAACTCCTTAATTCGTTTCCTTGAGTAACCATCCTCTTCATCAAGCATGAAACCTTCTTCTTCTGACCCCTTTTTAAATGTATATGAAAACAACCTTTAATCTATGCAAACAACAATTCAGTCTATGTATGCAACTTATGTCTTCAGAAACAGAGCATTTTACAGCTCAAAAAAAACAATGTGTTTGTATTTGAAACCCGATCCTTCCTTATAACCTCTTTGGAAACCAAAATTGGTTCCTTTGAGTACCATTTTTTATGCTTTTGAGGATATATGAAAATGGAGTGATGAAAAGATGATGTAGGGGAAAGGAAAGATAGGATATTCATCATTGCTTAGCTTATGAAGAATTTCCCAAACTTAAAGCATTAAAAAGGAAAATATATACTAACTTCTTTGCTCATTGTGTTTGCTTGATTGAAGCTGGATGGAATGTTGTTGTAAGTCTTCAATTTTGATAAATTTCCTCTTGTATTTATTTTTCTTAGTATCTCAGCTCCCTTTGCTAAATGGAATTGATATTGTTGTCAGGTCTCTTGCTGAATGGAATGGATAATTTTGTCAGGTCCCTCTGCTGAATGAAATTGATACTTTTCTCAGGTCCCTCTGCTGAATGAAATTGATATTCTTCTCAGGTCCCTCTGCTGGATGAAATTCCTTTTTTTTGAAATGAATTTTGTCATCTGTAGAAGGCTTGAAATGTGTTCAAAATGTATACCTTATCCCCCTCAGCCTTATTTATTGTCTTGTCCTCAAGTCTTAGAGATAAGTATTTATAAAACTTTTGAAGCTGAAAAATGAAACTAGAAGTTAATAATGAAAATTATTATTATTATTATTATATATATATATATATTGAATAATTTTGATTGGCCAATGCTACTTGGTTTTCCAATCAAAATTCGAGTTTATGTTGTGCCAGTTTCCTGGATTTTTACAACTAAACTCCCTTTTCTTTTTTTTTTCTCTTTTTTTCTCTTTTATATATATATATATATATATATATATATAAGGAGAATGTGAAGGAAACACATGATTCTGTCTGTCCAACACTTCCATCTCATTCTGTTGAGATATCTGCTACAGAAAGTCTTCCTTGTTTACAAGCTTACTGTAGAGCTTTAGTCTATGTCCATTGACTATGAATGAGCTTGTCTCATCATCTATTGTTTGTAGTTTGACTGAGACATTGTCATATACTTCTGCAATCTCATATGGACCAAGCTAATGAGTTGTAAATTTAGCTTTGAAATCTTTGAATTTTGAATCAAATAACAAAGCCCATTCTCCTTCTTTGAATTGTTTCTTCTTGATGTACTTATCATGCCAATGTGCCCTTTGCTATTGTATCAAAGTGTTGTTTTCAACTGCTTCCTATCTCATCTCATCCAATTGATTTAATTGCACGATCCTCTCTTTTTGTGCTTCATAAAGATCTATTCCTAAATCAACTGCTAGTTTAAAAGTATGAATTTGAAATTCTAGAGGTAACAAAACTTGGTTACCATAGACGAGTTGATAAGGAGTGAACCCAATACTATTTTTATAGGTGATTTTGTATGCCCATAATGCTTCATGAATCTTGTCTGACCAATCTTTTCTATGTGTTTGGACTGTCTTGGTCATGATTGCTTCTAAAGTTTTGTTAGTAGATTCCACCTGTCCATTTGCTTGTGGATGATAGGGTGTAGATTTCTGATGCTTGATCTAATATTTGCTTGTTAAGTCTTTCACCATTTTAGAAGTAAATTGTGCTCCTTGGTCTGTTACAATCTCCTAGGGTACTCCAAATCTGACAAATATTTCTTCAAAGAGGAATTTGAACACTGACTATTCGGTGGCTCTCACTAATGCTTTGGCTTCCACCCACTTTGTAACATAATCAGTACATACTAAGATGTATTGCTTCCCTTATGATGGTGGATTTATTGGACCAATGAAATCAACAGCCCATTTTTCAAATGGCTCAATGTGAACTTGTGGTTTGAGATGCATCTCATCGGTTGGAAGTGGCTTTCCCATCATTTGGCAACTATCACAACTTCGGACATATTTCTTGGAATCTTTGAAGATGGATGGCCAATAATACCCTAAATTGAGTATTTTGTATGTTGTCCTCTTATCAGAGGTTTTTAATCGAGATAGGAAATCAGCTACTTGATTTTCCTTTCCAGGTCTATTCAAGACCGTGATGTTGAATTCCTGCATCAATAACAACCATCATGTTATCCTGCCATTAGTAATAGGTTTGTTCATGAGATATTTTATGGCAGAATGATATGTATGGATAAAGACTTCATAACCAATGATGTAGTGACGAAATTTATTCACAACATGTACTACTGCCAAAATTTCTTTCTCTGTGACTGTGTAATTCAACTTTGTATGGGTTAGATTTTTACTAATAAAGTAAATAGCATAAGTCATAAGATTTTCCTTTTGCCCCAATGATGCCCCTATTGCAGTATCTGATGAATCTATAGAGATGTGAAATGGCAAAGCCCAATTAGGCCCTCTTAATATAGGTGTTGTTGATAGCTTGTGTTTGAGCTTCTGAAAGGCATTTTGACAATTAGTATTCCAATAAAAATGTATATCTTTTGCAAGTAATTTGAATAATGGAAAAGCTATTTTACTAAAATTTTCAATGAATATTCGGTAATACCCCGCATATCCAAGAAAACTTCTCACATATTTTTGGTTAGTTGGTTCTGGTAGATTTACAATGATTTGTATTTTCGCGGGATCCACTGTTATTCCTGATGATGAAATATGATGACCCAATACTACTCCTTCAGTTAACAACATAAAACATTTTCCATTGCTAAGAGACAAATTTGTTTCTATGCATCTTATTAGGACTTTTTCCAAATTTTTCAAGGATTTGTCAATAGAATCACCATTCATAGAGAAATCATCCATATATACCTCTACACATTCATGTACTAAATCAACAAAAATGGCCAGGACTGCTCTTTGAAAAGTAGCTGGAGCATTACATAAAACAAAAGGTAATACATTATAAGAATATGTACCCCAAGGGCATGTAAAAGTAGTTTTGTCTTGATCCTCTAATGCTATATTGATTTGGTTATAGCCACTAAATCCATCTAGGAAGGAAAACTATTTTTTCCCAGCTAGTGAATCTAAGACTTGATCTATGAATGGTAATGGAAAATGATCTCTAAGTGTTGCTTTATTCAATTCTCTATAGTCTACACAATTTCACAATTTCCCATTTTTCTTAGGTACAACAATTAATGGAGAAACCCATTGACTGTTAGAGATAGGGTAGATGAATCCTACCTTTAATAATTTTTGTAATTCTTTTTTGACTACCTCTTTCAGTATTGGATTCATTCTTCATTGTGTTTGTCTAAGTGGTCTTATGTTATCATCTTTGTATATATGATGCGTGCATGTTTCAGGATGAATCCCCTGCATATCAGTATATTCTCAAGCAAATTCTTTATGATATTTCTTCAATAGTGCAATCAATTGTTTTTCCTGGGATGGTTCAATTTTTGCGCCAATATTCAAATATTTCCCAGGACTAATTTCAATTATCTTTCTTTGAGTATTTTCCATAGAGATAACTAGAAAAATGTCACTAAATGTTGACTCTAAAGAATGAATTGTGCAAGTTTCTTGAAAAGTTTTTCCTAAGATCTCATCTGCAACAATGTATTTTGTGTCTCTTAATTATTCCGAGATATCTGGTTCAGAAATGAAATAGTCTAATAGATCTTCATTAATTTCCTCCCTAAAATCAAAGGCTTGATTAATACTTAATATAGGTTGAATTGTTTCTTCCTGTTGTTGCTTTGTTTCATCAAGCCAAGGTAATTGATCTATTACATAAGGTTTTAGAGTAGGAGGATAAAGTGTGATCTGTTTCCTTTTTAGTTCCATGTGAGATAATCATATTCCCTGTTCTACAACCAATGAAAGCATCTGTTGTGGCCAACCAAGGTCTTCCAAGGATCAATGGATGGTTTCCTATATTAGATTTTGGTTGAAGGACCAAGAAATCTACTGGATACTCCCAAGAATCCAAAGAAACTATGATATCTTCAAGTATACCTTCGGGAACTACTTTAGATCTATCAACTAATTCTAGGATCGTAGTGGTTGGTTGAAGATTTTGCAGATTCAAATATCTCATTGTCTCGAATGTCATCACATTGATAGTTGCTCCTAAGTCAATTAATGTTTTAAAGATTGAAAAATTGTTGATTGTTATGGTTACCATTGGAATTTCTGGGTCAACATATTTTTCAATTGAAATGGTATTTGCCATTAGGCCTACTAGATTTCCAATTACATGAATTGTTGGTGGATCTTTCCTTATTTTGTTAATTTTATTTGAACATAATTCCTTAATTGCTTTTGTATAAATTGGGATATCCTTAATAGCTTGCAATAAAGGAATTTTCACACAGACATTTCTTAATTCATCTAAGACATCAAACTCGGGAAGAGAGATTGGTAATTTATCTTTAACCAACCTTTCTGGAAAAGGAGGTGTTTGGATATTTAATGTTTTACTCTTCTGTATTTGATTTTCTATTGGTAGCTTTTCTGTTCTAGGAATCTCCTCTTTCTCGATTTGTTTTTCTATGATAACAGGAGAATCATTTGGTAGAAATTTCCCAGACCTTAAGTGGATATTTTGAAGAGGAAGGATTGAGTATGATGGTCCTTCATCAATGTTATACATGGGTTTTTCCACTTTATTATTAAGATTGGAAATTGGTTGGGATGGTAATTGAGTTGGTCTAGGTGGAGGTTGGTTTGATGGTAGCTGGAGTTGTTGTGGCTGGGTTAGTTGTGGTGCAGGTTGTAGTAACTGAAAATATGAATTTTGTGGTTGATTCGGCTGGAACTGTTGATAAGGAAATGTTTGGTATGGTTGTTGATATGGCTGTTGGTATGGCTGTTGATATGGCTAATTTCCTTGAGCATACCCTTGCCAACCTTCAGGAGTTTGGTTTTGTCTCTGCTGAGGAGGACAAGTTTTTCAAGGCATGGGTGCATTCCATGAATTTTGAAAATTCTGAGGAAATTGTTGAGAGAATTGATGAGCAAAATTTTGAGACATACCTGTGAAACGTGGCTGCCAAGGATTCCTTGGTGCTAAGTAATAAAGAGATTCCATTCCTTGTCCTTCTTCTATATAAGTATCTTGAAATTCTTTTAATCTTGGACAATCATCAGTGGCATGCTTAATTGTACATAATCCATAGATTTGAATTTTGTCTAAAGGGCAATCTCTCGGTGCATGTTTTTTCTATATTTAGGAAAATAGATGGATAATAATTGATCTTATTCCTCTTGCTTCTTTTTAGCTTTAAATGTGTCAATTTATGAACCAAATGTGTTCATAATATCAGTTTTAAAGTTCTCAAACAAATTCCCTAAATCTGATTTAGTAACACCATTGGAAATTGATTTAGTTGCCTTTGTCATAGTATCTCTTTGTTCTCTTTTAGCTTTTCCCCTTGAATATTTCTTACATAATTCAACAATTTTTGGGAAAGGAAGGTGAGAAATATCCCCTACCCCCATTAAATTAAGAGCATCCAAAATTTCATCTGAAATCCCCTTCAAAAAGATAGTACGAATGACATCCAAAGGAAGATTAGATTGCTTAGATTTGTGCATATTATAGAGAAATTTTTCTAGATATTCTTCTAAGATTTCATCTTCACTTTGAGATGTTTTAAAGATATCTTCTTTAGAGTCTTTGGAATTACAATAGGGATGATATTTAGCAACAAATTTCTTTTTCATGTCATCCTAGTATACTATGGTTGCTTCTCCCAACCCCATGAATCATTTTAATGCATATCCTTTCAAAGTTGCAGGAAATCAACGAAGTTTTTGAGCATCATTGGTATATCCATATGTTCGACAAATAATGTCAAATTCAAACATGAAAGCATTAGGGTCTTCAATAGACAAGCCAAATAAATTTGGAAGAACAGAGGGAGGAATATTCTTCATTTTTATGTCATCTCCTAAAAGAGTTGGTGTATCTTATAGGAAATGCAAATGTAGTATGTTCTTCTTCCTCCTCTTCATCATTTCCTTCTCCTTGTGTCTGTTCTCGATGTGATTCTCTATCCTCTCATTATTTCCTTCCTCTTTCTTCATTTCTTTTCCTTTCTTATTCCCTTTCCATTCTCTCCCTTTCTTGTCTATCAGAAATTTATTTATCAGACATTGCAAAGAAGGTTTTTGTTGTACAGTCAGATATTTATGTTGAAAAAAGAGGTTGGCTTATTTGTTCAGAAATGGCTTGCTTTTATTTTTGTTTTCCTTCAAAAGATATTTCTGATTGTGTTTGTTTCTTCTTTACTTCATGAGCCAATAGAACTTGTCTTTCTATGAGAGTTAACCTTTGTCCTGAACATTGTTTTTCCTCTAATTCTTCCAAAGTGATTCTTCCAACAGTTGGTGTAGTATATTCGTATTTTTCAGTTGTAGATGTTCCTGCTCCTGCAGATGGTTGATTAATTTTGGGGGATTTTGTTTTAAAAATCCGGCTTTATCATCCCTAAGTTTAGACATAAAGAAACATAACTTAAAATTGATTCTATTCTGTGTTTTTTTTATTTTTTTGTATATATGGTGTTTTTCTTTTAATCCTATCTCTAAATGTGCCTCCCCGGAAATGACGCCAAAATGTTAGGCTCCAATCTACTGATGTAAATTAGAGTGAAAATGATTGTCAATCCGGTGTTTGTAAGACTTAGAGGCACATCCAAAATATATGGATTTAGAGATAACTTT
>JZKD02S1728735.1:485226-496280 GCA_000966675.3 Picea glauca
TTATGGTTTTAATATGCCTATTTATTTGAGTGCTAGGGTGGAGGAAATGATAGAGAGTAAATTTTAGCTTATTGTTATGTTGTTTTATTTTCTTTAGGAATGTGTCATTGTTAAAAACTCTTGTTGAGAGAACACATACTCTATATGGTAACCTTTTAGTTGTTGAATAATAAATAGTGTGTCTTAGAGCATGGGTTTTTTCTCCCATTAGGTTTTCCCAAAGATATCGTGATGTTAATGATTTGTTGTTTATTTATGTGTTTTCCACTTTTCTATTTTTAATTTCTACACATCATTCTATCATAAATTAATACAAGAAGTATACTCCACATCTCAACTGATTTTATATTGTTTGAAAATCCCAAATCCAATCTACCATAATTATTTGTTTAATGTTTTGTAAATATCAAATGGGTGAGTGCAAGCTAATGATGGTCCATCATGACACGTTAGTGGAAATGCAAACTTGGAAAACAACAATCTTTTAACTTGGATGGATTATTCAAGGTACTTTTACAATGAATTTGAATATGGTGTAAAAAGATGAAATGTAGGAAATTAAATTAGCTCTCCTAATAAAGAAGATTTATTCATATAAATTGTGAATAACTATGTTAAATTTGATTTTTTCTAACAGTGGTATCTTATTTTTCCAAAAAAATATAAGGTATATGGTTTTGTACCTTAACAATGAATTTTTTTCCAAAAGCTTATATATTTGTAGGGAACCCATTTTTACGATGTCATTTATTTTTTGGAAATTTATAATATTAATTTTATATATTTTTTTAAATTATCAAAGTTAACATATCCCTAAAATTACAATCTCTTTTGTTTATGCAGTATAAGAAGGTCTTAACATGATCAAAACGATTTATTTTTAAGATCCTAAGTATGAGTCTCCTCTAGTGTTGCATATAACAAATTCGAGAAATGGTTAAGCTGAAAAAAAACTATAGAAGAAATAAGAGAGGTATGTATTCTAGGATTTTGATATATGTCAAGGAAAAATTAGATTAAAAATAATAAACATTATTAATTTAAAAGAAAAATTGTATGTTTGGAATCTGCACAACCAACTCTATCTATTTCTGTAGTTTCGTCAATAACTAAATTGTGTAACCTATAGAAACATAACGTCAAATACAAAGATATTGAGAGGAATTCATAAAAATGGAGGTTCCTATGTATTTGTAGACCAAACCACTAAGTTTGTAATCCTGAACCTAAATTTGAGGCAACCAACTCAAGAAACGTGTATGTGAGAGTAGTCACTTCTGTAGATTTTAACCTTGTACAATATTTTACTGCAAATAGATTTTCAATAGTGATACATTCATAGTGATACATTGTTTACAATACAATATGCATATAAGAACAAATGGCATCTAAAACCCTAACCCCATGACCTCGATTATTAAAAAATCCTAATTCATTAATCGGAAAAAGAAAACCATCGACAAAAACCATGTGCCAAAAAAATTCCCATCAATGGACACGAAAAATTGAGGCCACACAAAAAATGAGAGAAAATTGCAACATACTTCCCGAGGAAAATAAATTTTTTTAGTGGCGCTTCCCTTGAATTCCCACGCGGGGGGGATATCGTTCCGCTACAACCCTCAAAGGGGTGACATCCTCAAACGTCCCTGCGTGTCCGACGAAACATAGGAGACATTATGGCTAGTCCTGTAAAGAATATAAAAAATACCCATCATTCCCCCACTTGTTGTTTTCTTTGCATACATGGGGTTATAGGGTTACATAGTCAACAATCCAGGGTAGCAATGCCCATGGATCCTCTACACTGAGAGAACTTCTCAATGCTGACATATTTTGTTGACAAATCTGCAACATTCTTCAAAGTGTCCACATTCATCAACAAAACTTTCTTTTCTTCAACCATGTCTTTCACAAATTGATATTGAATATCAATATCCTTTGTCTTTGAATGATAAGTCAGGTTCTTTTCTAGAAAAATTGCACTCTGACTATCACAATATATCATTACAGCCTGTTGTACCAACCTAATACCTAAACACAATCTTTCTAATCATACTACTTCTTTACTTGCATGAGTGGTTGCCATGTATTTAGATTCTATTGTTGAAAGTTCCATTATAGCCTGTATTTTTATCATCCAACTAATTTCTCCTCCAAAAAAGATAAACACATACATACTTGTAGATATCCTATGATCTAGATATTCATTCCAGTTTGCATCCACAAAGCCATGTATTTCCAACACTCTTTCCAATCTTAGTCTTCCTTGGTAGTACAATCCATAACTAACAATGCCACACATATACATGAAAACCATTTTTACTATTTTTCAATGCTCCTTCCTTGGTTTTGACATATACATGCTCAAAAATCCCAGTGCATGTGCAATTTATGGTCTAGTATAGACCATTTCATACATCAAAATGCCAACTGCACTCACATATGGAACATGAGACGTGTCCTCCTCCTCTTCCTATGTCTTGGGACATTGATCTACAGATAACTTTACACCACCATGAATAGGGAACTTGAATGGTTTGCATTCCTGCATATTAAACCTCTACAATATTTTCTCCAATTTAACTACAATTTCCTCCTTTTTTGATCTCTTTTAATTTCCATGCCCAAAATGAAATTTGAAGCACCGAGATCCTTCATGTCAAATTTAGAGGACAATTGATTTTTCACATCATGGATAATGTCCTTGTTGTTTCCTATCAATAACATCCCATCCACATACAAGACCAAATAAATTAAATGATCACCAATTAATTCAAAATGCATACAATGATCATTTTTGCTTCTTGTGAAGTCAATTCCTCGCATATAAGTATCAAACTTTTGATACCACATCCTTGGTGATTTTTTAAAACCATACAAGGATTTTTTCATCTTTCATACAAGCTCCTTCTTTCCCTTCACAACAAATCCTTCTGGCTGCTTCATCTGAATTTCTTCTTCCATATCTCCATGTAGGAATGTTGTATTCACATACATTTGTTCTATTTCAAAATCAAATGCAACAACAACATGTAGCATAAATCTTATAGAAGTTAACTTGGAAAAATGAGAAAACATCTCACCAAAATCAATTCCCTCAACCTGGGAATAATTGTTTGCTACTAATCAATCTTTGTATTTCTCTACTTTTCCTTCTTCATTCATATTCTTTTTAAATACCCATTTCCTTCAAATGTGATTTATTTTAGTCAACCACTCAGCTATATCCAATGATACCATTTCTTCATCCATGGATTTTTTCTAGAGTTTTCCATCCTCTGAATCCACAACCTCTAATACGGTTCTAGGATCATCATTAGTAATACACAAAGAAAAATTCGAATGGAAATCAGATGGAGTTTACCTTTATCATAGCCTTCTTTCTCGAAACGATCTCCTCAATACTAGAGTATGATGATCTTCTTCTTCTTAATCCTATTCTTCTGTATATTTTGATTCATTATCCTTTAAATCAAACTCTATTTTCTCTTGTTCTTCCTTACTTGGTAGGAATTTTTGTTTAACAAAATCCTTCATTTCTCTGAATACCACATCTTGGGTATACACAACCTTCTTAGTTTATGGGTTCTATTAGTGATAGAAGTTTCCCCTAGACTGTTATAGGGTCGAGCCAAGCACATCTTCAGTTATTACAATGATTTTATAAATAAGGATGTGTTTAGGGTTTTGAAAGGAGGTGGATCAGGTAGATGGAAAGGGAAATAATAAGAGAAATAGGCTAAATATAGATCGGTAAAAACACCATTGGGCATGGAGACAAGTAAACACCCTGTTAATCGAAAGTAATCAAATTGTATATCAGATAAGAAGTTTATATGAAAATCGGTAGAAGAATAGGGAATAAAAAAAAGTTAGAACACCCATCAAACCAAGATTCTCTTTGTCAAATGGATAAAATGGTACTTGAAACAAAACACACAAATAATAGGCAGTCACGAAAAAATCTTTAACGCTTGGGAATCTATCATCCATGAGCATCCATTGATTCTCAATGTCTGCAATTCATTCAAGTAAGATGAGAAACACAATGTAAAATAAGGGAGATGGAAAAATAGTGTTTAGACAAGAAAAATCACGATCTGATAAAACAAATATCATAGATCTCCAATGTCAGAAGAGATCATAGAAATGCAATGCCCTTAGGCCACAATAACTCAGACTGGATACTATTTCATCAATATCTTCTCAGGCCTTACCCTCTCGCCCCCCCCCTCTGAATAGGCATATTACCTTTCCTATTTCTATAAAATGTTTGTCGTAAAGTCTAATAACAACAAAATATAATAGAAACAAACCCCTCAACTAAATTTTCTTGCGAAAGTCCCAAATAGCAGAGGTTGCTTATGGATTTGACATTTGTGTGCTGATTTCATGGCTTGAGAATCTCAACTATAGCTTAAATGCCCAATTGCTGCCTAAAATCACTGATTGAATCCACTGTTGTGAATCTGGAGTTGGACTTTGATTGGTGATTCATTGTTTCCAAGTGTCCCCTTCAAACCTAGATATTATACCCAAATATGATCCTATCATTTCACTGTTTAACTCAAGCCTTGAAGAACTATTGATCTTTTCCTGAACATATGGATCTTCAAACTAGTATACTACCAGATGTGCTCTATCACCATTAATAATTTTCCAAGTGGGCTTCATCAATCTAGAGATGTTCTTTGATGTTGTAGACTTGAGACTTAAATGTTGAACTGAATGCTAAACTCCTTCCTTGAAATCTTCCCGTTGAAAATGTGGAATTATTGTATATCCATTATATTCCACGAACTCTGCCACCTATTTATTTAAATCCTCAATGTTGCTCGAAGAATTTTGACCAAATACTTGATAGCCTTGAAATCTGGGATTATTTCTTGTATTCCTAGAAACTTTGCCACTAATTGGCATTTGATAAATTCTCCTGGAATACTGTAGCTATTTGATCAACTTCACTGAACTTTTGTGATACTCTGCCACATCTGCATTTCTTTCAGGAAATACTAGATCTTCTGCTCTCAATCTTGAACCAATTTGACCATTGAAAACTATATTTTTACATCAAATCTGATCATGCTAACCATCTGCCTAAAAGTCTCAGATCTGCCTGATTTTCTTCCTTCAAACCTGGAATCGATATACTTCATTCTCATCAGGCATATGATGCAAATTTTGGCCAATATATTTCACATATGCAACCAAAGATTTATTTCGGACAAGAGTATTCTAGGATTGAAACCTGTCTCTATTTGTAATAGATGGAGACCCATATGGTAAATCAACTCCTTCTCGGTTGTGGTTGAAGCAATTATAAATGCATAATAGTTGAATTCCAACATGAAGCATCACTTGACATCCTCCTGGTCGCAGGCCTGGAGTGCTCGACCAACAAAGTATCTTACTCAATGTCAGGATCTTCACTGAACTCAACAAGGCAAGGCCAAATGGACCTGGAATTTGTAGATGGATACTTCAAAAACCATCTTCTAACTCCTTCAAAATCTATCACATCCACGCCTCTGAAGATTTTGACAAATGCCTTGCGTTTCCACAGTTCCTAGCAAATGACTTCATTTCATTGTGCGTAAGTCCTCTGGAGGTTTTATAACACTCGGGATTCCAAATATTTTGGCACAATCGAAGCTTTTGTTATGTAGATGGGAGGAAGTTGTATGCTAATAATTCCATGGATCTGTGATATCCCTCCTTGTGGCACCTTGTGTTGATTGCTGAGCATTTTCCTCTACATTTGGCGTTCTTTTGTTGCTTAATCGTCAACGTCTTGATCCATAATCATAAGAATTACTTCTTGATCATACATTTTATAGGCTTTATAAAGACTTCAAAACAAACCCTATTGCTGCAACATATGATAGGGCCAAACAAAACCAAGATTGAAAATGCCCTCCGAACCCACTTGGCATTAACCTTCTTTCAATTCAAATATTAAAAACTAATGTTGCTTTTCGACACCTTTTCGATATTGAAGCATCCGCTATCAATATTTTCACATGTTACCATACCATAGCTGGTGCTTTCTATACTCTATGCATTGTTGTGCATGCTTGGCATTTCGACTTTGGTTCTGTATTGATTCTTGGGCTTAGTGTTATGCTGACACATCTATGAGGCTCTCCTTCTCATGGCATTTGATGAGTTCTCTTAGCACTTGGCTTATGTGATAAATTTAATATGTAATATGATGGTAGGTAGCACATAACTAAAGCTTGCACCATTGGAGCTGGAGTTTGTCCTTCGAGCCCACAATATGCCACAATCCAACAACTACTCTTTGTATTTAAAAACCTCCTAGAAATGAGACATAACTCGATACTTGTCCAATGCTTCTCTTGTGTTTAGAGAGGGCTCCAAAACACTAGAAACAAATCTCTCTATAGCTGAAGGAGTTGAAGTTTGTACCATGGATGCAGGCTCCTATGTTGTGTTTGATGACAGGTGCTGGAGATTGGCTCCCAGCCAAGAACTTTAAAATAATTGCAAAGTCTCAATCAAGGCATCATAGCATTGTTTCAAAGGTGAATGGAATAAGGATTTCCACCCTTCTTATACCTCCATCCAAAGAGGCAAGTTAGAAGCTCAGTACTACTTCTGGCATATACAATACCGGTGCTCAGGAATGACACTTCTTAGTGCTACAGGAATAACCCCATTCCTACAACAGGGATGAAATTGAAAATGTTAGTATCTGGATACTAACATTGGCTCCTTCTGGGGAATGATGTTCTCCCTATGAGGCATCAAGAACAGGCAGACCACTGTGCCTTTTCTTCTGTGCATCCGTGCAACACAACCTACAAAATTTTGTCTCTGCGAGTGTTCACATTCTTCTGTGTTGGCCTAGTCGTTTGGGTTATGGGGTTCGTCAATAGAAAATCATGCCCAAACTTCTACAACTTATTCAAACTCTAACAAAATTTTGAAACCAAACTTTCTGCTGCAAACTAATTACACTATGCAGATTGCAAAAACAAATGCTTCAGAAGAAAGCTTATTTCCTGCCCTACTTCTAACCAATAATATCGTCACTTGATCAAGTGAAATCATGCTTCCAATGAAGCCATGATAACATCAAACCATTTACCAAAGATCTTTCAATGCAGATATAAATCATAGAGGAATTCATAATTTGCAGCAGAATTTCAATTTGCAGCATATACTTGCAATCATCATCTGCTTTAATTCTGAAAATAGAAACACTAAAATCTTTTGAGAAGTATGATTCCATATAAACAGCTATTGGATCATAGAAGAAATAAATAGATGAACAACCAAACATGTTTACCTCTCCTTGTAGCTCAAACTTTGCTTCCCCTTCAGATAGATGGATGTCATAAACTGGTTCTGACTGTACATGACAAAAGGGGTAGAATGTTTTCATAAACATGTTGATCAAATCTAACATTGCAATATGTTGCCTCATATATCTGTTCTTGATAAGAAGCCTCTTGATTTTCCTCCTTAATCACATGTAACAACATATCATAGGAATCCACTTGAAGGATTTGAGGAAAGATCTCTTCTTCAATGATTTTTGCATTCATATCTAAGACAACAGGTGCATCATAAGCAAAATCTAACACATCCACAACTATGCAATCATATTTCCTATTATCAATTAGATCTGGTTATCTTCCTCAACAACATGGTTTTCATTCTTGCAATCAGAAGAAACATTTGCTCTCTACTGAATATGCTTATCAAATTCATCACAACAATTTTCAAAAAGACATTCAGTTGAAAAATATTCTTTACAAAATATATTAAAAGCAATATAAAAACTTTCCATTGAGTTAATACTTGAAGTTGGAAGATATCTACACTAGTCAAGGGCTCCTCCCTTCAACGAGTATCTGAAAATATTGATCTTAAAATCCTCGTGCACGATCTGACGTTCATGAATAAACTCATGAAAATCCAGTAGATGCTCAGCTGGAACCTCCTAATCTTCGTCTTTAAATGTAGGAAGAGTACCTTCCCATTCATCTCTGCTAAGAATTGCATTTGGAAAACCAATGACATCTGAAAAATCACAAAAATCAAACCTTTGAGCCAAAATGGCTTTCATTCTTGGATTCAGTGGAGTCGCCTATTAATATTTAGACAGTGGAGTTTCCATGGCGAAATATCTGCAGTCAAGCACATATCCTCTTCTTGTTCACCATCAAGAAGTGGGTATGATCATTTTTGTTCTCCCAGGGAAGATTTCTTTGCTGCTTCATCCTCGGAAATGGTGTCAAAAGATGTTAGTGCTAGAAGTTGCCCCTAGACTTGTATAGGGTCAAGCCTAGCACATCTTCAGTTATTACAATGATTTTGTAAATAAGGATGTGTTTAGGGTTTTGAAAGGAGGTGGATCAGGTAGATGGAAAGGGAAATAATAAGAGAAATAGGCTAAATACAGATCAGTAAAAGCACCATTGGGCATGGAGTCAAGTAAACACTCTGTTAATCAATGGAAATCAAATTGTATATCAAATAAGACATTTATATGAAAAAGGATAGAATAAGAGGGAATAAACAAAAATTAGAACACCCATCAAACCACGATTTTGTTTGTCAAATGGATGAAATAGTACTTGAAACAAAACACACAAATAATAGGTAGTAATAGGTAGTCATGGCAAAATCTTTACCGCTCAGGAATCTATCATCCATGAGCAACCATTGACTCTCAATGTCTACAATTTATTCAAGTAAGACGAGAAACAAAATGTAAAATAAGGAAGATGGAAAAACCGTGTTTAGACAAGAAAAATCACAATCTGATAAAACAAATATCATAGACCTCCAATTTCAGAAGAGATCACATAAATACAATTCCCTCATGCCACAAAAACTCAAACTAGATGCTATTTCATCAATATCTTCTCAGGCCTTACCCTCTCGGCCCCCCCCCCCTCTGAATAGCAATATTACCCTGCCTATTTCTATAAAATGTCTGTCGTAAAGTCTAATAAAAACAAAATCTAATATAAACAAACTCTTCAACTAAAGTTGGTTGCAAAATTCCCAAATAACTGAGGTTGCAGCTGGATTTTCCATTTGTCTGCTGATTTTATGGCTTGAGAATCTTCCTGTTGAAAATGTGGAATTATTGTAGATCCATTATATTCCACAAACTCTGCCACCTATTTATTTAAATCCTCAATGTTTCTCGAAGAATTTTGACCAAATACTTGATAGCCTTGAATTCTGGGATTGTTGCTTGTATTCCTAGAAACTTTGCCACTAATTGGCATTTGATAAATTCCCTTGGAATAATGTAGCTATTTGATCAAATTCACTGAACTTTCGTGATACTCTGCCACATGTGCATTTCTTTTCGGAAATACTAGATCTTCTGCTCTCAATCTCGAACCAATTTGATCACTGAAAACTATATTTGTACATCAAATTTGATCATGCTAATCAGCTGCCTGAAAGTCTCAGATCTTCCTGATTCTCTTCCTTCAAACCTGGAATCGATATACTTCATTCTCATCAGGCATATGATGTAAATTTTGGCTAATATATTTCACATATGCAAACAAATATTTATTTCAGACAAGAGTCTTCTAGGATTGAAACCTGTCTCTGTTTGTAATAGATGAAGACCCATCTGGTAAATCAACTCCTTCTCAGTTTTGGTTGAAGCAATTATAAATGCAGAATAGTCGAATTCCAACATGAAGCTTCACTTGACATCCTCCTGGTCGCAGGCCTGGAGTTCTCGACCAACAAAGTATCTTACTCAACATTAGGATCTTCACTGAACTCAACAAGGCAAGGCCTGATGGTCCTGAAATTTGTAGATGGATACTTCAAAAACCATCTTCCAACTCCTTCAAAATATATCACACCCACGCCTCTGAGTCTTTTGACAAACTCCCTGCATTTCCATAGTTCCCAACAAATGACTTCATTTCACTGTGCATAAGTCCCATGGAGGTTTTATAACACTAAGGATTCCAAATATTTTGGCACAATCGAATCTTTTTTTATGTAGCTGGGAGGAATTTGCACGCTAATAATGCCATGGCTCTATGATATCCCTCCTTGTGGCATCTTGTGTTGAGTGTTGAGAACTTTCCTCGACATATGGCATTCTTTTGTTGCTTAATCATCAGTGCCTTGCTCCATAATCATAAGAATTACTTTTTGATCATACATTTTATAGGCTTTATAAAGACTTCAAAACAAACCTTGTTGCTGCAACATATGATAGGGCCAAAAAAAACCAAGATTGAAAATGCCCTGTGAACCCACTTGGCATTAACCTTCTTTCAATTCCAATATTAAAAACTAATGTTGTTTTTCAACACCTTTTCGATCGTCAATAATCTACATGTTACCATACCATAGCTGGTACTTTCTATACTCTATGCGTTGTTGTGCATGCTTAGCAATTCGACTTTGGTTTTATATTGATTCTTGGGCTTAGTGTTATGCTGACACATCTATGAGGCTCTCCTTCTCGTGGCATTTGATGAGTTCTCTTAGCACTTTCTTATGTGCTAATTTTAATATTTAATATGATGGCAGGTACCTTGTAACTGAAGCTTGCAGCGTTGGAACTATAGCTTGTCCTTAGGGCTCACAATATGCCACAATCCAACAACTACTCTTTGTATTTAAAAACCTCCTAGAAATGAGACATAACTCGATACTTGTCCAATGCTTCCCTTGTGTTTAGAAAGGGCTCCAAAACACTAGAAAAAAATATCTCTATAGTTTAAGGAGTTGAAGGTTGTACCATGGATGTAGGCTCCTGTGTTGTGTTTGATGACAGGTGCTGGAGATTGGCTCCCGGCCAAGAAATTTAAAATAATCGTGAAGTCTCGATCAAGGCATCATAGCATTGTTTCAAAGGTGAATGGAATAGGGATTTCCACCCTTCTTATATACCTCCTTAAAACGAGGCAAGTTAGAGGGTGAAATCATGAAGGTGGGTTACACTTTTGCTTGTTTTATGACAAAAAAAACTGTATTTTCACAAGTTATTCAACTTATGACATATAAAAGTATTTTTTTTATTTAGAATT
>JZKD02S1728735.1:496330-525018 GCA_000966675.3 Picea glauca
GAATAATATTTCGGCCGAAAGTAATATTTGTTCGGCCGAAAAATTGCCGCTAGAAATTTTGGAGACCCGATTGTCACGAAAGTGTTACCCAGCTTCATGATTTTACCCAAGATCAATACTACTTTTGGCATATATGATACCCGTGCTCAGGAATGACACTTCTCGATGCTATGAGAATAACCCCATTCCTGGAACAATGATAAAATTGAAAATGTTGGTATCTGGATACTAACAGGCTCCAAATATTGTAACCTTTGAGACCATATTTATACCCAATAAAGATACACTTTTCAGCCTTCTTATCTAGCTTACTCATATTTTCCTTTGGAACATGAACATAGGCCTCACAACCAAATACCTTGAGATGTGTTAGACAAGGTTTCTTACCAGTCCATACCTCTTGTGGAGACTTGTCATCCAGTGCTAATGAGGGTGATATATTGACCAGGTAACATGCACTACCCACTTCCTCTTCCCATAATTCTTTCCCTAACCTAACACCACTGAGCATGCACCTTGTTTTTTCCATCAACGTCTTGTTCATGCTTTCTACAAATCCATTCTATTGAGGTGTATATGGAGTAGTCTTATAACATTCTATACTGAACTTCTTACATAATTCTTCAAATTTATTGCCAAATAACTCTCCTCCATTATATTTCCTCAACACCTTAGTTCGTTTCTCTATTTGATTCTCAATAAGAGCCTTAAACTCTTTAAACCTATCAAAGACTTTAGATTTCTTCCTGAGGAAATATATCCCATTATTTCTCTAGAATTCATCTATAAATGATACATAGTACACATATTTTCCAAATGATGGAACCGACATAGGTCCAAACACATCACTATGAACTAGCTGTAAAATTTCTTCTACCCTCATTGCACCAGAAGGGAATCTTACCCGATTTTGCTTCCGATATACTCAATGTTAAGAGAAATCCAAATCTAGAGAGTAGCTAGACATACCTTCAACAATACCTTTACTGTGCAGTAGTTGAATACCCTTCTCTCCGATATGCCCCAGTCTTTGATGCGAGATAATAAGATTTTCTCCAGATACTGTAGAAGTTCTTTCTTCTTCAACTCCATTATTAGGAACAATGTAACTATTTCACCCATCACTAATATTGATTCCTTGCATATTATACAGAGTTACAAACCTAAGTCCCTTCAACAACAACATTTCTCCTCGAACCATCCTGCAAGTTTCCTTTTAAAATATTGTTTTTACCCGTACATCGTCCATTTTGATTACATATATCAAATTTTTCGCTAATCCTTGGATGTGAAGAATACAAGGTAGTGTCATAATACTTCCATCTATGAGATTCAACTTGAATTTTCCTCAACCTATGATTTTGGTTGTCGAGTCATCACCTAGGAAAAAATTAACTCCATCATAGCTTTCATATTCACAGAACCACTCCCTATGGGGATTCATATGAAAGGATGCACCTAATTCAAACAACTATGCCTCATTATCTTGATGTGTTCTTGAATAAGTCAATTACAAATCTCCTCCTTCTTCCTTGGAGGTCTTTTTTCTGTAGAAGGAGCTTCTTCAGATCCCTTCTTTTTCTCAATTTTGGAACTACACTACTTCTTGTAGTGCCCTTCTTTTCCATATCTCTAGCATACCTTTAAATAATTTTCAAGATATTTAGATCTTCCCTTAGAATTAGATCTCCCACTTGAGGACTTAGATCTATTTCTTTCCTTGGAGCGTCCTCTCGCAAATAATGTGTCTGTGCTCTGCCCTTCCATATTCTTTCATCTCATCTCATTCAACATCAAGGATGATACCACTTCATTAAAATTCAAGGCATTGTATTACTACCTATGACCACAACTAGACTATCCCACAAGTCTAGTATAGAGCACAATAAACTGGTACACTTATCTTCATCTAAAATTTTAATCTCAACCGGTACTAGATATCTTACCATAGTATTGAAGGCATTCAAATGCTCTACCACCGAGTCTCCATCTCTCATCATCAGGTGATACAAATTATTTATCCGGAATAGTCTATTTACTAGGGACCTAGAGTGATACAACTTCACCAACTTATCCCATAAATATTTGGTTGTATCTTCCTCTTACACATTTAGTAATATTAAATCAGAGAGACATAGTCGGATTGTTCTCTTTAGCTTCTTATCAAACTTTTCCAATCATTTTATGAAGTTCCTGTAGGTGCAGTACTCGGATCCACCGTGATCCACTGATCTATGTCCACCAACAAATCTTCCATCTTGAGCTTCCACAACTCAAAACTTTTCCCATTAAAGTTCTCAATATCCATTTTCAAATTTCTTTTCATTTATTTTGACCTGAAAAATCAATACCATAGATCTCCCACTGTAAAAAGGCTTATCACAGTCCCAAGACAAACCCTTGACCACAAAGGAATCACCCTGAAGCCAACAAATCTCTGATACCAAATGTAGATTTTAACTTTGTAGAATATTTTACTGAAAATAGATTTTCAATAAAAGAACATAAAAGATACAATGGAAAATACACACATTACACAAATATTCTTCCCTTGGAAACCAAAACCAGGAAAACCAACATATTCTTTATTCATTCATAGTGATACATTGTTTACAATACAATATACATATACGAGGCAAAGGCATCCAAAACCCTAACCCAATAACTGGATTAGTCAACAATCCTAATTCCTTAACTGGAAATAGAATACCATTGGTAAAAACCTTGTGATGAAAAAACACACAATAATGGACACAATAATTGAGGTGATGCAAAAAATGGGGAAAAATGGTACATGTTTTCCGATGTAAAAAAAATTCTCAAGGGCGCTTCCCTTAAATCCCCATGCAAGGGGGATATCGCCCTCCTACAACCCTTGAAGGGGGGCCTAACGTCTCCTCCTCAAACTCCCCTGCACGTCCGATGCAGCGTAGCAATCACTATGTCTAGTCGTGCAAAAAATATAACACATACCCACCATTCTCCCACTTTTTGTTTTCTTTTCCTACAGGGGGTTACAGGGTTACATAGTCAACAATCCAGGGAAACAATTCCCATGGATCCTTTACATGAAGAGAACTTCTTAGTGCTCACATATTTTTTTAATCAACCTGCAACACTCTTCAAAGTGTCCAACTTCACCAACAACACTTTTTTTTCTTCAATCATATATCTCACAAAGTGATATTGAATATCAATTTGCTTTGTCTTTGAATGATAAGTTGGGTTCTTCGCCATAAAGAATGCTCTTTTACTATCACAATCTATCGTTATAGCTTGTTGTACCAACCCGATACATGAAAAAAATCTTTGTAACCATACTGCTTCCTTACTTGCATGAATGGTTGCCATGTATTCAACTTATGTAGTTCAAAGTGCCGGTACAGCCTGTATTTTTCTCATCCAATTGATTTCTCCTCCAAACAGGTTAAACACATACCCACTTGTAGATCTCCTACGATCCATATCTCCAGCCCAGTCTGCATCCACAAAGCCATGTATTTCCAACACTCTGTCCAATACTGGTCTTCCTTGGTAGCACAATCCATAGCTAATAGTTCTACGCAAATACCTAAAAATCCTTTTTATTATTGTCCAATATTCTTTCTCTCGTTTTGACATTTACCTGCTCAAAACTGTCATTGCATGTGCAATGTTGAGTCTAATATAGACCATTTCATACATCAAACTTCCAATTTCACTCACATATGGAACACGAGACATGTCCTTCTTCTCTTCTTTTGTTTTGGGACACTGATCTACATATAATTATACACCAACTTAAATAGGGACCTTGACCGGTTTACACTCCTGCATATTAAACCTCTGCAATATTGTCTCGACATTTTTTTTTTGATTTGACTAGAGTTTCCTCATTTTCCGATATCTTTTAAGTTCCATTCCCAAAATGAAATTTGAAGAACTGAGATCCTTCATGTCAAATTTAGATGACAACTGAGTTTTCACATCATGGATAATCTCCTTGTTGTTTCTTATCAACAACATGTCATCCACATATAATACCAAATAAATCAAATGATCACCAATTAATTTAAAATACACACAATGAACCTCTTTGCTTCTTGTGAAGCCAAGTCCTAACATATAAGTATCAATTTTTTGATACCACATCCTTGGTGATTGTTTTAAACCATACAAGGAATTTTTCATATTGCATACCAGCTTCTTCTTTCCCTTCACAACAAAGCTTCTGGCTGCTTCATATAGATTTCTTATTCTATATCCCCATGTACGAATGATGTTTTTACTAATGATGTCTTCATGTCCATCTGTTCTATTTCAAAATCAAATGTAGAAACAATAGATAACAAAAATCTTATAGAGGTTAACCTGGAAATAGGAGAGGCAATATCATGAAAATCAATTCCCTCAACCTGGGAATAACCCTTTTCTACTAATTGAGATTTTTATTTCTCCACTTTTCCTTCTTCATTCAAATTCCTTTTAAATACCCATTTTTTTAAATAAGGTTTCTTCCAGTTGGCAAATCCACTAGATCCAAGGATGTCATTTCTTCATCCATGGCCTTTTTCCAGAGTTTTCCATCCTCTGAATCCACTGCCTCCCTAACAGTTCTAGGATCATCATCAGTAATAGACGAAGAAAAATTTGAATGGGAATCAGATGGAGTATACCTTTCTAGTAACCTTCTTTCTCGAATCGATCTCCTCAATATTGGAGTATGAGGATCCTCTTCTTCTAATTATTGTTATTCTATAGAGTCTGATTCATCATCCTTTAAATCAAAACTCTATTTTCTCTGGTTCTTCCTAACTTGGTAGGGCTTTATGTTTAACAACATCCTTCATTTCTGTAAATACCACATCTTGGATATACACAAACTTCTTACTTTCTGGGTTCCAAAGCTTATAAACTTTGAGACCATCTTTATACCCAATAAATATACACTTTTAAGACTTCTTATCTAGCTTACTCTTGTTTTCCTTTGGAACATGAACATAGGCATCACAACCAAATGCCTTAAGATGTGTGAGATAATGTTTCTTACCATTCCATACCTCTTTTGGAGTCTTTTCATCGAGCATTGATGAGGGTAATCTGTTGACTAGGTAACATGTAGTACCCACTACCTTTGCCCAGAACTCTATCCCTAACCCAACACCATTGATAATGCACCTTGATTTTTCCATCACCGCCATGTTCGTCCTTTTTACAACTCCATTCTGATGAGGTTTATATGAAGTGTTATTCTTCATTGATATACCACATTTCTTACAAAATTCTTCAAATTCATTCCTGCATAAATCTACGTCATTATTTTTCCTCAACATCATAATTCTTTTCTATGTTTGATTCTTAACAAGTGATCTGGATCTTGGGGGATGATATCCGGATGGATTGGATTCCAAGAGAGGAGGAGGAGCTTAGACATTCCAATATTCCATGAAAATAAGAATGGACAAAAACATGTAAATGAATTACTCAGGAAGTGAGGCTCAAAGTGGAGCCTCACCTCTAAAACTAATTACCAGTAAATCACTGAGATATAATTAATATCACAATGAACAATAAAAAAAATATGAGAGAAGCCAAAATGAGTAACTTGATATTATGATAATGCTTCCTAGGCCTTTATATAGCATTACAAAATGGTCCATTGGACAAAGTAAAAAAGAGCTCATTAAATGAGTCTCTATTATTAGTATAATAGATCTAAATACCCAACTAACTAAGTAGTGGAAAACAATACCTGATACAATAATGGAAAAATCTCATTAAATGAGTCTCTATTATTATAATAATAGATCTAACTACCCATCTAACTAAGTAGTGGAAAATAAAACCCAATACAATAATGGAGAGGTGGGACTCTCTTTGACCCATATGGGCAACCTGTTATCCCAATTAATTAATGAGGAGGTGAGAATCTCCTTGATCTATATGGAAAATATATTGGCTTTATAGCTTTATGACTTTTACATCCAATTTTAGATGATATACACCCTAAAATTCAGATCATTCCTCCCCCCCTTCGAAAATGATGGTCTCCATCATTTCACCCATGCTAAAAAGAGAAACCTCGTTATCGTACCATTATGATTACAATGTTAAAATACCCAATGAAGAGAAGAGTTTTCTATCGTTTACCCATAACCTAGTTGGCAATGACATTGTACATGGGTAGAAAAATAAAGAAACTTTAATAAAATCCCAAAATTTTAAAAATAATGTGGAAAAATTGTTACTTTGGGGGTTGTGAACATCCTTCTGCGATTATATTCATAAGTTTTTCTACATGTGATTAAATACAATTCCTTTGAAGACCCATTTGAGCTACTGAAGAGATTTTTCCATAAGTATATGGATCTTGTTCTGAGGTGGCCTATGGGGTGAGAAAAATCAGACTGAAGACACTCGTTACAAACATGTGTTGCTTCAAAAAAATATTTATCATAAACCAAACGACGAAATGAAATTATGTGAAATACACATTCGAGATATTGAACAGATATTTCCAGCCATATGTGGAACTCATTCATTATTTTTCTGAGCAGGGATAAAAATGCCTTTGAATATGGTAGTACGTGCAACCTCCTTGGGTCAAATACATGATGAGATTAGATTGATGATATCTCTCAAACTAGGAAGCCAAATGAGATTCCGAGAAATACCCATTTGAGATATTCAATATATATTTCTAGCCATATGTGGAAATCCTTTTTTAGTTTCCTAAATAGGTATAAAAATACCATTGACGATGGTGATACGCACAGCCTCCTTGGGTCAAATACATGTTGAGATTCAATCGATCATATCTCTCAAACCAAGAAGCCAAATGAGATTCTATAAAATACCCATTTGAGATAGTGAAGATATATTTATAATGAAATGTGGTAGAGCCTCTGAAATGTTGTATAGAGGTTGAAGAAAATATTTGAAGTTGGTTGAGTGTAGAGGGCCACAAAAAGTTGAAAAAAGTAGTTGTGCTTTAATTGACAAAAGTAAAATATTGCTCCTCCAATTATTTAAATTTTTTAAATTTAGCAAACAACCCATAGACAAATTGAAATTTTAATAAAAAGTAATAATAAGCATACTTTTTACAATTTCAAATATAACCTTTTGATGGGTATACATACATTATTAATAATAAAAAATTATAACAGTTAAGCCACATTTTTATTTCAAAGTGTTAAAAATTAGAAAAGTATGTCATTTACTTTTGTGCTTCATTTAACAAAAGTAAACAAGGTACGCGGCTCAATAATTAAAATTCTAAATAAAATATTGTTCCTCCAATTATTTAAATTTTTAAAATTTAACAAACAACCAATAGATAACTTGAAATTTTAATAAAAGATAATAATAAGCATACTTTGTAAAATTTAAATATAACCTTTTTATGGGTATACATACATTAATAATAATAATAAAATCATAACCATTCAGCCACATTTTCATTTCAAAGTGTTAAAAATGTCAATATAAGACTTTAGACACAATCACAAAATCATATATTTTTTTGAACACCTATGTAAGAGAGAACCTTTATAAGAGAGCATGTAATCTATGTATCAATATGTTGCATGAGCACTACATCTTGTATTCATATTTTGAGCATACTACAATTATTCTTAGCCATATGAGTCATGTTCATTCTACATTTCAGTAGAAAGGAACAAATTGTAGTCTTGAGGTCATTTTTAAATGATGATAATTCAATCAAAATACTATCCAAGTAATGAAGAGACCTTACTTGTGACATATGCATCTAGAAACATGACAATGTAGCATCACTGCATCCATTTCTTATTATTTAGATTAAAAGGTTAATGATTTGGAGCTTCCCAAGATCCATATAAACATGAAACTAAAGTGATTTGCTCATCAAAACCACCAAGTATGTTATTTTATTGAAGATATTAATCTTCACACTATGTCTCAAACCATATGAAAATACATGAAAGATGGAGATGTTAGAGCATAATGCCTAATCCATAAGTTTAATGTTAATAAGAATCATCTTACCTTCTACCTAGCTTTCTCACGAATTCCACCCATCTTCAAAATTGTTGTTCCAAGCATTAATGATACAAATAATATGTCTTCTTGATCTTGAACTTGAGATGAAGCAGGTTGAGAGAGAGATATGGGTAATTCTCAAAATATTTCCAAAGTATCATCACACTGATGTCAATGTGGCTAGAAAAAGAAGAAGAAATTTATAAATTGTGATAGATAAACATGAATGGACTCATGAAAGGAGGAATGATAATTTCTCAAAACAAAGTAGTGAGGATTCGATAATGCTAGACTCAATGAAAAAAATCACAATTCTCGTTGTTCTAATCCCAATTTTAATCTTTCTGATGTTCACAATCTTCATTTTGTGATATTTACCATGTGGAAATTCATGAGAGAGTGGAATGTTAAAACATAATCGATATTGTATATTTTTGACGATAATACAAATTACGTTACCTTCTACCTAGATTTCTTAGGAATTCCACCTAGCTTCAAAAATGTTGTTCCAAGCATTAATTGTACAAATAATATGTCTCCTGGGGTGGGAAAGGCATGTGGGGAATGATCTTGAGCTTTGGATGAGGGAGGAGGAGAGAGAGCTATGGCGAATTTTCAAAATATTTGCAAAGTATCATCACATTGATGTTAATGTTGTTGCTAGAAACAAGAAGAAAGAAGTGAAAAAGTGTGATAGATGAATATGTTTGGATCAAGAAAAGGGGAATGATCAATTTGGAGAGAAGATATTACATGTTAATCAAGAGCACAAAAGTGAAATTTTGACTAAGATTATTAGATTTTTAATCTAAAACATAATCATTCAATAATTTTAAGTGAAATGAAGAAAAACTATGGATTAAATGTTTATGATGAAGTTGACCAAACTTGTACAATATAGGCACATTGTTGAGAGATTTACAATTAATTCTTAGTTATGTGTTTTGTTCCCATTATTTATTGTATTAGTGGAGATGTCATGAATTACACACTAAGTAGGGATGATTTTTGGGGCTAAATTTCGCTCATGGGCTAATTTTCCATGGTTTTATAGTTGTCATATGAAGGATTAGTAAGATTCGCCTAGGTTTCTACATTTTAAAAACAATTTTCATCCTTAAAGTCATCTATGACACTAAGTGGTTGAGAAATCCACCAATGTGTTGAAATAATAATCATATTAAATACCAAAGTTATTACCATGTCATGAAATTTAACATGAGAAGGAATAGCATTAGGAATGCAAAAAAATAAGTGTGAATCAACATGTTCAATATTATCAGTGAGCCAAAATATGTGAACATGAAAAAAGAGATATAACTTGATTTCCTTAGGTTTGCTCAATGTGTAATTTTATTGTTTTCTCTTCAAAATTAACATTCAACAACTCATTTGTAATTAATAGTATCAATAAGCTCCCATTGTCATTACAATTTACATTCAAAACCTATGACAAATTGTTTTTCATTTTTGATAGAGACAAGAGTGGAGGCAAAGATAACAAAGAAAATGGCATTATAGAAAGTTCCAGGGACGAAAATAACAAAGCAAGTTGCATTATGTTGATTGTATGATTAAAAAACAAAACTTATAACACATTAATTCAAGTGGAGATTTATAAAGACAAAGGTGTCAAAGATTATTTAGGAATCTTTCATTAGAGGACACATAAAAGAGTTAGTAGAATATTTATCTAGGTATGATCTATGGGAATAGATAAGAGACAATTAGCATATACATGAATTTAGTCTTTAGATACTAAAGATAAGTATTGTGTAACTAACCAATGCTCATTGACCAACAAAAAATTGGAAGTAAGGACATTGATGAGTTATTGAAAATCTTAACTACCCTTCTTTTTATATTTATTATCCTCCATAGATAATAAGTAATTTAAATAATGTCTTCATCATAGATGAAAAGTAATTTAAAACATTTACATTTTTTAAACACTGATTGGCCTTCTAGAACAGGTTTGAACCCTTGTAAGTGCTAGAAAGGGCCCCATTTTGATAACTAGACAATGGAGGGGACCAGTGCCGCACCCACTTAACACGTTGAAATTATGAGATGAACGCAGGCGCTCGATGATCTCAGAGTTATCGTCTACCATTCTTGCCTTCGTGTTCTTCGCCTCCAGACGCTACGCTTTTGTGCTCTTTCTCCTGGCCTCTTTTAACGGGGTAAAATGAAATCTCTTTTGTTGTGTTGTTGAGCAAATTTTTTTTAGACAATGTTGCAGAGCAGGACATATGCATTCTGAATCCAACTTGTTTTATTAACATTTAAAAGAAACATGGTCGAATATCGAGCGACAAAATTCCTCCACTGGCGTACGATACTTTCGTCGGTTGTCGGATGGTGTTGATGTTAATGGGAGGAGTGGTGTTTGCAATGCGGAAGGACAATTGAAGGAGGAAAAAAGAGAAATTTGTCGCATGGACCATCCCGAAAAATAAGGAGAGCAACGAGCAGCACTGAACCATCACATGGCATTGTCTGCAAGCCGCTTGATCATTCGTTGATTTTTCTCTATATTTATTGGGTTTCATCAAACTCATCATCTATTCATTCCTCTGCCTCTTTGTCGCTCTGGAAGGAAAGCAAGAGCGACAGAGAGAATGAACAGTGGAAGATCGGCAATAATTTATATGATCAGCCAAATCGTCAAAACAAAGAAGACAACTCGACGATGGCAATAATGTGGGCATATGCATGACCAATTTAGAGAAATTGTTTCTAGTAATTCTTTTTGAAAATATAACTAATGGGTTTTAAGATTAATGTGGTTGGTTTAGTTGTTAAGATTGATGGAAAATTTTGATTTTAGAAAAAAACTGTTTTTTTTAAATATAACTAATTGTTCAATAAGGGTTTTAAGATTTATGTGGTTGGTTTAGTTGTTAAGATTGATGGAAATTTTTGAATAACTTTTCGTATATCCAATCATATATGTTATGAGGACAAAATCATGGATTATGGAAACTCATGAGATTTAGTTTTTATTTTATTATTGTTGATTTTTTTCTTTAAACTACTAATTCATAGATTTTTTTATCCCATAAAATTTTAGGAACTCATGAGATTTAGTTTTCATTTTATTATTATATATTTTCTTCTTAAGGTAAGTATAACATACAAATATTTTTGAACTTCTAAATTGGATTTATTGATCGATTTATAATATCTTAATTATTTTTATCCTTTATTTCTTTATTGTGTTTCAATTTCTCCACAAATTTACATGTGATAGAGTTTTTAATGGTATTAATATTTGGAGAGTGGACTCTTCCTCTATTCTCGAATCGATATTTGGAGAGTGAGTATTTTCTATTTTTTCTTTCTGAGTTTTGAGTAGTAGATAAAGCATTGATTTCTTCTCATCCTCTTCTACTTGTACCACTATGGGAGAAGGCTTAACTTCTCTAAAAGGGACATTCCTAATATGAAAAACCGTTCTAGAAATCAGATCATAAATCTTGTACCCTTTCACACCAATGCCATAGTCAATGAACATACATTCCATATCCTTGTTATCCAACGTTGATTGCTTCTCCTAAGGCACATGAGCATGTGCCACACAACCAAAAACATGAAAATGATAAAGTGTGGGATTCTTATAGGTCCTAACATAAATAGGGGTGTTATTCACAAGAGATTTTGTGGGATACGTGGTAATCATGTAACATGCAATAGTTTCTTATTCTTCCCAAAATTTCTTCTCTAACATAGCTCCACTAAGCGTTCTCCTGGCTCCATACAACCCCACTTTGATAAGAAATATATGGAGTTTTCTTAATAGTTTAAAATACGTTCTCCTTACAAAAATTATCAAGTACAATAAAACAAAAGTCACCACGATTATTAGTCCTCAACACCTTAATTTGATTACCACTATCATTTTTCAAGACAATATTTAACTACTTAAACTAACTATAAACCTTAGATTTAGTCATAAGAAAATATACCCCTATCCTTCTAGAATAATCATATCTCAATGATACATAATACAAAGCCTTATAAATTGAAGGAATTTTAACGAGACCAAATACATGAAAGTGAATTAAGTCCAACTACCTAGAATATTTTCGAGAACTAGAATAAAATTGAACACAATTTTGTTTTCCATATATTAAATTCTCAAAAAAATCAAAATCAAGAGAACAATCATTCAATCCATCGACAATATTTCTCTTTTTCAAGGCCTATGGGTATTGGTTGTAGATCCTGATCATCTTCCTGATTCATATGTACGTATGCCTAGTCCCCATCTATTGGGGGTTCACTATAAGGTCATAGATCTTACGGTTAAATTTATGTTAGGGTTTTGGCCCAAAAAATTTAACCCTTTTTTTATGAGGGAATTATCTTGCGGCTAGGTATGTGAGTAAATATTGTATTCTCAGAGAGGAGACTATGAGCGAAAATAGGAAGTTACAACGACTGTGTTGTAGGTTGTGTCTCTTCATTTGTTGAATAACAAAAAGGAAGGATGCGATAATTTCTCTGGTGGACATGGCCCACACTAGGTGAAACACATATATCTATGTCTCTATTGTAATGTGTATCTTTTGTGTTTTATTTTTGCATTTTTTTTTTATTTTATTGCTCGAAAATCATATTTTTTCTAACAATTGTTATCAGAGCGAAAGGTAATTCGCAAGAAAAGAGTGTTATTGGTTTGAGTGGGAGCAATCGAAGAAGATGGAAAGTTTATGGTAGATAAATTTAAAGGAAAAAACTACGAGTGTTGAAAGATACAGATGGAATATTATTTATATTAGAAGGATCTTAACCACAAGAATTATAGGAATGACAGATCAAAATACAAACTATGAAACATAGAATGTTGGAATTGTGGGAAGAAAGGACATCTGAAGAAATACTACAAAGTTCCAAAGAAACAAAGAGACAGAAAACATGAGAAAAATAAAGAAGAAAATGTAACATGTGATGTGTTACAATATTCTTTGATTATTTCTTTAGATAATATTATTGAATCTTTTGTAGTAGATTCAGGGGCTTCATTTCATGCCACACCCCATAGAAAATATTTCCAAGATTATGTTTAAGGTGATTTTGGAGATGTTTATTTGGGTGATGATGAACATGTCAAATTGTTGGAATGGGTAAGGTATAAATAAAGAAAAATAATGGAAACCAATGGTTACTGAAAGAGGTGAGACATATACCATATCTAAGAAGAAATCTAATTTCAACAGGGTAGTTGGGAAGTGAAGCTTCTATATCTACATATAAAGATAAGGTGTGAAAGTTCATTAAAGGATCACTGGTAATGGAAAAAGAAGAGAAGATAGGTACATTATCTTTATGTGATGGTAATGTTGGTCTTTCTATATCTTTAGATTCTACAAGATTCGATACAACATTGTGGCATCATGGGATTGGATATATGTGTGGCATCCTCCTCGTTACGACAACAACTCTGATAACAGGTGCAATTTTTTTTCTTTTTTTTTTGTTTAAGGTGTGTGTGCGCATGTAAAAAGGAAACAGACACACTTGACTCTACGTCACCACCCGACGACTAACAAGACACAACCATGATGATCACAATAAGAAGACATCAGGTGCACAACAAGTAACTGCAAGAATTAATGACATATTGTGTTATGTACAGTACAAACACAGATGGAAGAATCCATAGTAGTAGATTTTACTATTTCTGCACAGGAAAGCAGGGTATTTAATCTTAGTTCTCTACTCTAGAGAGAGAGAATGTCAGATAGGCTCCTGGCTTACTTCTCAGACAAAAACTAGTAATCTCTGTCAGGGGGTCGCAGTGGTGGGAACTCTCTTCCTTTAAGGAGTCTGTGACTACTGATACGACCTTAGAGGTGTGTCGCAAGAGTGGAAAACCTGCCTTTAAAGGGCACGAGACTCTTGATACGACATTGGATTCTTTAAATAATCAACCATTAGTTAAGACTCAACATTACCTATGACTCAAGGCAACAACTACCGATCACTCACTCGTTTTATTTCCATTAGTAGATGGGTTACCAACACAACCTTAAAAGTACATATAATAATTTGCAAATTTCCCATTCCTTGATTCTTGATAAATTAATGTACTTAGATTCAAGGACCTACCTTTCATGTTGTCAACCATAATAAAATAAAATTAAATTAACCTTACAGTACATTACCCATATCATTACTCCTATACTTCAATAACATTGTAAGGTAAATAACCATGACCTTACATTCTTATGTTATCAATGCTAACATAGCCCCTTTTTATTTTGCAATACATTACCTTTACCTGTTTCAACCATTAGCTGCCATGAACTTATCTTACAACAAACTTGCAAAATAATAAACAAAAATAAAGATGATGGGCATAATGAAGTAAAAACCATGATGAAATTCAATTGTAAATCATATGGTAAACGAAATTCCTTTATTGTAAATCATAATGTACACAGATTCTTTTCATGTAATTCATATTCCTTTCCTTACAACTGTATCATATTCTTCCATTAAGCTTGAAATCATGTTCAGTACTTCAACGCCATTTTTATTCTTTTAAGAAATGAAATCATGAAAAACAATATAAAACAGAAGCAGGTGTATCTATGCTAGTTTAATTCCCCTCATTGCCGTAACATTTCTTTAGCAATTGACAACATTTAACCACATTCCCACGATGATATCAACAGTATCTCTTTTAAAAAAAACTTGCCAATAAATATCGACCACCATACATCTTGGCCTTACATTAGGTTATAATTATAAAAGATATAGAGACTAGATATAAAAGGAAACAAGAAGTGGATGAGTACATCACCACCTAAATGCAATAAATTAACATTTATTCTGGGTACAAAGGATTTATACATCCGACGACATTCAACCACAAGGGATTCAACTTAAACTTCTTGTTATTTTAACAAAGGAGGAAAGTAAGAGATAATCTTGTAATCAATTACTTGTGATGGGTGTCATTTTAATTTTTTGATAATAATTAATATTAGTTATAAAGAATAAGTGGTTGACTAATTATCATAGTGTAAACACAATCAACAATAATGAATCATTATTACTATATATTATGATAGTGTTTTTTTGAAAGTTGGAACCTTCATTATTATTATTATATGTTATAATAGTGTTGTTTTGTAACTTGCGAGCCTTGGCTATATCACAATGACATAAGTAAAACAAAATTTGTAAGTGTGATATATTTGAACATAAAATACACTTCATAACATTTCAATCCATCTAACATGACTTTTCAACTGCTAATACTATATGGTTATCCTTCCTTTTGAAAACAAGTCAGAAATTAAACTTAAACATGTCATGGTATTAACTAAGTAAGATTATATAAATTATCAACCAATCACTATCAACCATTCAACAGAATATATAAACAAAAACCATTCGTTGTCAACCATTCAACAGAATGTAGAATATAGCAACCATTCGCTGTCCACCATTTGCCCCCAAAGGAATAAAGAAGGATCAATAGCATCAAGCCAACCGTGGAGAGGGGAGCATGCCGGAAGGAAAGGCGAAGTTCAAGAGGTTAAGAAGGAATGGATTGTCTCTTTAAAGCTCGGTACAGTCTAGTCATAAGGTAGGGATACTAGTCGTTTGCGGAAAGTAAGTAAGGGCCTGAGATACACGTTGTACCGAGTCGCCTACTCAAGTTTGGTAAGGAATGCGCATGGTATCCCACGGAGGGTTAACAAAACTCAACAATAGAACATACACCAGAACTCAGTGAAGAAAAAAAAAACAACAATAAAAAAAGAGAGAGATTATGGGTGGGATCCGCGGGCATTCCTCAGCGAAATAAATCCCAAAACATAGAGCAAATATACAAAACGCAGTAAGATCCCAACAAAAAAAAAGGGCAGAGCAATTCTAATAGCAAACGTAGTGGGAAATTCATTGTTTTAATTCCATGAAATGAACAGCGGTGTCATCTGTACAAAAGACATAACGAAGTCTAGATCCAGTATTATCAAGCGAAAATGCCCATACAGTTGTGGTAAAACGAATTCTCAGATCCGATTTTCCAAAATGAAAATGTCAATACCAATTGCCAGAACGAAAATCTCATATCCAAATTGTCAAAAATGAAAATGCCAAGTACCTGTTTCCAGAATGAATTCAATTCAGCTTTAAATCCATATAATAACCAACAACCCACCATATGCAAATGAATTTTCCATAAACAAATTTTAGAAAAAATTACCCAAACAAAAATTTTCCTGAAACAATATCACTGTAACCATACAAAAACAAAAAGCCCAGATACAAAATTACAGGAACAGAATTCAATGAAATTCTAGAACAGGTTGTCGATTGCTGGGGCATCATTCAATTCGCTGAGATCAAAGATCATAAACGCAGATAGAGGTAAAAGAAAAAGCGCAGCAGAAGAACACACAGTAGGAGGTTTTATCAACAAGTCATGAAGAAAAATTCAGCCAGGTAAAAAATGCACAGTGTGAGAGAAGAAAAGTTGTGCCAATAATAAAATTCCATGGTAAAAACACATGACCAACATATGACATAAACTCCCAAGGACAACCACAGTGGTAGCCGTTTTAATGATACAACACAATAGATGAAGTATAATTTATTCCAGTTTCATCCCTAATCCAATTACAATAGTTGAATCAACAATTTTTACAATAATACAATCATAGTCGCCGAAATAAATAACTATGCATTCTACTAACTAAATACATGAGCATACCGTTTCCTTAACGCTCGCTTCGGATGACGTCTCGTGCTTCATGCCACATCCCACGCTCTACGCCACTCCCGCTCGCCGACCGTAGAGACCTCACTAGTACCTCCCAGCCAATCACTAGGGGTACTCTTCTTCCCCCTTAGCCCCCCGAGACGCAAAGGGGCCACACACAATCCATATGGACCATCTAGCTTCACAGCTCACCTCGCAAGGCTGAGCTACCACTCCTATCCAAGCCGTAAAATCCCAACTCTCCATAAGTAATCAGTCAAGTCACAATTCTGGCAGCGCAACATTACGCTAACATCCGATCCCTTTCTTCCTCATATTCCCCTTATTTTATAGAGTTTTCCAAACCTCACACTTTCCCTAAATCACTTTTAAATTAATTTTAAATAAAAATATTCTAAATATTCTCCCTCGCACAAGTGTCATCCATCCCTCTCTTTCCTCCAATAATTAATTTCTTTAAATTATTTATTTACTCATTTCCCTTACCCACCTAGAGTTTCTCCTAAATTTCCTCCTAGGTGTTCCTAGATCTCCCTACATATTTTAAATAATTTCCCTAAAAATGAAGTTAGTAAATTAGCTCAAATTAGAAGGTTCTTAATTGCAGATTCCTTACTATGTTGACCTCGTTTTTTATCATAAGTTTCCCACATTCCTTTATTATGTTTCCTCCAATACTTAGTTTCCTTAATTCTTATTATTCCCTTATTTTCCCTTTTTATTAGAGCCAAAATGGTAGTTGCGCTTTTTACTCTTTTCCCTTTTATTATTAAAATGATATCTTTTTACACCTTCACAGGTTAAATAAATTATTTCTTCTTTAAAATTTTAAATCCACTAGTTTTAATTTAATTCTTACTCTCTTCATTTTACTCCCAACTTTTTTTATGAAGACTAAAGATATTACTTAAGTGGGTTTTAGTTTAAATTTTTATTTTTATTTTTATAGGGTTTTTTTTTTCTTTTTTTGAAGGTTAGACAAAATTTTACCCTAGAGAAGTTTTAGACTTAGGAATTAGATTCTGAATTGGGCGAAAATTATTTAGGGGAGTCGTTTTAAGAATTTCTTAATGTGTTAAAAGTCTTAGAGCCATCTAGGTTTGTTCCTTGATCAACATCAATACGACGTGCCCTTCAGGACGCACCATGTGCTACAAGGGTGCCACTCGCCTTGTTCATTTCCTTTGCGCCCTTTAAGATGCACCACGTGTTCCAAGGGTGCCACTCACCAACTTCCATTTCTTTTGCATGACGTGCCCTTCAGGATGCACCACGTGCTCCAACGGTGCCACTCGCCAACTTGACTGATTGGTAGACATCTATAACCCCAGGAGTCAACACTCCGCCAGGTGAACTTGTTGCAGACTAAGGGCTCTAAGGAATAAGGCCCACGCCTTATTGTGTGCCCCTTAGAATCATCGTGAGCGACTGTCACAGTCTGCCCTCATGGCATCGTGGATTCCTCTCGAACTAGGTAATCGTTAACCTACAGTTTGAGCCACGAAGGGAGTGCTAGTAGGTTGTGGCAGGGCTGTTGTCCACACCTCTCCCTTAACCTCTCTGGAAATCATGTGTGACCCCTTTACTCCATATGTGAGTCTAGTTGGCAAGCTATCATCATCCTGCATCATCAACAATTGTGTCAAAACATGTCAACATCATATCATCAAATCAATGAAATATCACAGTAATAAATCAACCCAAATAGCACACTCCCTGACTCAATCCAGAGTCCAAGGGGTTCCATCGATGCCTCTACATCCGCAAGGTCCAAAACCCTGCACACTCAATAAAACTGAGTCAATAGCACCTGTCTACATCAAATAAGTAAAACATCATGTCATCTATCATAACGCATGATAATCAAGGATAAATGTTTTAACATCATAAAAGTCCAGATCACTTGCGAGCAAGTGTCCTCAAAGAATAAGTTTTCTCAGTGTGCCAGAGCGGGATGTTACATACACCCCCTCTTGGTATAAACTTTGTCGTGAATTTTCTAGTATAATTGTCGAAGAAATGTATCCCAATATCATAAGTCTATCTATCAAACAAAAATGGAAAATGCTGGCGCATATCATATGCGTCCTCCCAGGTCGTCGAGTGTGGACTATAACTGTCCCACTAGACCTTGACCTGATCTATCATTCGAAATCATAATTGTCGAACGTGATGATCTAAGATGCAGAATGGCTTAGTCATGAGAACTCCCTCGTCCGATACCTACAAGGAACTCATGTCAATCATGTGTGTAGGATCACTAATATAATTTCTCAAAACAGATACATGAAAAACATCGTGCATACGCCTCAAAGATTCAGGCAAGGCTAGTCGATAGGCCATGGGCCCCTTTCTCTCCACAATATCAAAAGGTCCCACAAACCTAGGAGAGAGTTTATCTCCCTTTCCAAACTTGATCGAACTCTTATGCGGTTTAACCCGCAAGAAGACTTGATCGTCGACCTCATAACTATGGTCGACTTGGTGCGCATCGACATAACTCATCTGTCGATCCTTCACTTATTTAATCCTTTGTCTTATGGTTTGCATTTTCTCTTCCATTTCTTGGATCACTACTGGTCCCACCAGGACCCTATCCTCAAGCTGATCCTAACTCAAGGGTGTCTAACACGGTCGTCCATAAAGGAACTCAAAAGGTGCCATCTTAATGGTGCTCTGGTAATTGTTGTTGTAAGAGAACTCTACTAGAGGCAAGAATTCCTCCCAATTCTTTTGTTGGTCCATCACGTACATGCGCAACATGTCTTCCAAGGTTTGGTTCATTCGTTCTGTCTGTTCGTCCGTCTCTAGGTGATACACAATACTAAAGTTAAGTTGGGTCCCCAAGGCCTCTTGGAAACTCATCCAAAATTGTCTAGCAAACACCGATCCTCGATCAGATATAATCTTCTTAGGCACACCATGTAGGCTCACAATATCACTGATGAAAACTCTTAGTATGTTAGGTTCCTGATACATCATACGCACAGGAATAAAGTGAGCACTCTTCGTCAGAGTGTCTACTACTACAAAAATCAAGTCGTGTCTCCTTGTCGTCAGTGGCAATCCAACAATAAAATCCATCGAAATACCTTCCCATTTCGATTCTGGAATGACATGTGGTTGAAGTAATCCTGTTGGATGTCTATGTTTAGCCTTTACCTGCTGACACTCTAGACATCTAGCCTCAAAGTTGACTATGTCGGCCTTCATTCCCTTCCAGAAGAATAAGGGTTGAAGGTCTGCCCTCATCTTCGTGACTCCTAGATGAGCCATGTAAACTTCTCTATGAGCCTCGCTCAGGATCAACATCCTCAACTCATTGTTTGGTGGTACGTAAATCTGACCTCTAAACCTCAATAACCCATCTCTATCAAAATAAAATCCCTCATATCGTGGCACCATCATTGTGTTTTGTTCGAAAAAACCCTCGACCTCTATGTACCATTCGTCATCACACTGTAAAGTGAGAATTTTCTCACGTAAGTTTGTCTGAAGAGGCAACACTGAGAAGATGCGTGGTATTCGACTCAAAGCATCAGTCACTCAGTTCACTGTTCCCTTTATCTAAGTAATCTCGAAGTCATACTCGCTAAGAAATTACGACCAACGTCGTTGTCGTGCATTCAGGTCGCTTTGTGTAAAAAAGTGTTGTAGTCCACAATGATCAGTCCTTAATTCAAATTTTCTTCCAACAAGGTAGTGTCTCCAAACCTTCAAGGCATATACGATCGCTAATAACTCCAAATCGTGCGTCACGTATTTCTCCTCATGCATTCTCAATTTCCTCGAAATGTAAGCAATCACTCGTCCGTCTTGCATCAAGACTCTGCCTAAACCTTCCTTGGATGCGTCAGTGCATACCAAGAAGTCTGCATCCATGTTATGGAACTTTAGTATCAGTGTTGTGGTCAATAACTCTTTAAGCCTTCAAAATGCTTCTGTGCATTTCTCGGTCGAAACAAACTTGTTTTTTTTCTGCAATTCCGTGATCGGAATTGCTATCTTCGAAAATCCCTCGACAAACCGTTGATAGTATCCTGCTAAACCCATAAAACTACACACTTCTGTGACATTTGTCAACGCAGGCCATTCCATAATAACCTCAACCTTGGCTGGATCCATGGTGATACCTTTGCCAGAGATGACATGCCCTAAGTTGTGAATCCTGGATTGATAAAAAGAGCATTTGGACAACTTCCCATACAATTTGTGCTCTCATAGACACTGTAGTACCAAGCGCAAGTTCTCGTCATGCTCCTCCATCATCCGAGAGTAGATCAATATATCGTCAATGAATACTTGGACAAACTTGTCCAAGTATTCACGGAACACCCCGTTCATCAAACTCATGAATACCCCTGGGGCGTTTGTCAGTCCAAACGGTAAAATAGTAAACTTGTAATGTCCAAATCTCATCTTAAAGGAGGCCTTAGGGATGTCATCCTCCTTGATCCGTAACTGGTGATACCCTGATCGCAAATCTATCTTGGAGAACACCGTCACACCCTTCATTTGATCGAACAGATCATCAATTCTTGGTAAGGGATATCGATTCTTGATCGTATCCTTGTTCAGTTGACGGTATTCAATGCAAAGCCTCCATGATCTGACCTTCTTTCGTATGAAAATAACTGTTGCACCTCACGGTGATACACTAGGGCGTATCAGTCCCAGGTCCAACAAATCCTTCAGTTCCATTTTCAGCTCTTGCAACTCCGAGGTCGACATCTGATAAGGCATTCTTGCTATCGATTCAGTCCCCAGTTTCAGGACTATGGTAAACTCCAGTTCCCTTTCCGACGGCATCCTAGGCAACTCCTCTGGAAATATGTCCACAAACTCCTTCACCACCGGAAGGTCTTCTAGACCTTCTACTACTCCCTTTTCGTTTAGCCCGAGGATTGCATAAATATTGCACCCCTTGCGCATACTCTTCCATAATCGTAAGGAAGAGACAAACCTCTGGGATACTCCTTGGTTCCTTCCTACAATCACAGGTCTCTTTCCTTCATCATCGACCAAGCTCAATTGTTTCGTCTTACAGTTGAGTATCAACTCATGCGATTCCAACCAATCCATACCAATCATGATGTCATAAGATTCTCAGATTGTGATGTACAAGTTGACCCTCATGACAAACTCTCCCAGGTTAAGGGAACATCCCGTAACCTTTCCTCCAACCTTCTGTTTGGCTACTAAAGCCATCTCTATGAAGCTAAACTCATTCTGTTTGACTGCCTTTACCTTAATCCTTTTTAGCATTGCACCAAAAATGAAACTCTCAGTAGCACCTAGGTCTATAAAAATACTAAGGGTCTGGTCAGCGACAATACCTATCATCTCAAGCATGGTCGACTGGTGCTCTGCCTAGTGGTTATTCACCGCCACATGAATCTGATGGGCCTTTCCCATATCTCCCACGGTAGTGGATCCGACTAATCTAGACTCTCTAGTCCTCTCCACAGGACAGTCGCGCTGGCAGTGTGGCTCCCCACACGTCCAACACCCATTCTTCGGCCCATTAGTCCTGGTACACGAAGTAGAAGATGACGACCCACCGACCTGGAACCCAAGTCTGTTCTGCTGAACAGGCCTAAACTGTTGTTGTTGTGGGTGACGCTGCGGATGATGTTGTGGTCCCCGATAAGGTGCCTACTGCTGGGGCGACGGTCGTCGGGGTGTAGTGAAAGTGGATCCTCTCTAGAAGCCACGATATCCCATCATATGTCTTATTGGTGTCTGATGCTGTGGTGTACCAGATGAACCCTGCCCTGTTGGTCTTGCTGGAGTCCTGGTCTAACCCCCACTGATAAGCTCCTCCTCTACTATGAGGGCCTTTTGGACAGCGTCGTGTAAGGTTTGAGGCATCAAGATCCTAACCTTTGCTCGCAGGCTTCCATTAAGTCCAAACACGAACCTGTTGAACTTGAGCTTCTTAGTGTTAAGGTACGAAGCATACCAGAGCAGCTCCATAAAACGTGCCTCATAGGCACCGTACGACCTCCCTGTCGTAAGGCGTTGAACTCATTGAGCTGATGCTTAACGAATTCCTCTGAAAGGTACCTCTCTCAGAACCGTTCCTCTAACAGTTCCCATGACACATCTTCAATGGCCATGTTCAGCTGCAGTAGGAGCATCTTCCACCATAGAAGAGCGCTCCCCTTCAGTTGAAAGATGGCCATACAAACCTTCATGTTCGAGGTAAAATAGTGAAGTGTGAAGCACATCACCATATTCTCCAACCATGCCTCAGCGGCAGTGCCATTCGGGGCACCAAAGAACTCAAGAAATTTAACCTTCTCGAGTTCACGGTGAATGCTACCTATAACGGTCGGTGCACGGTGGAACCTCAGCGGGTGCTGACGCCTTGGCCTCGTCTCTGTCCAATCGGATGATCAGTGCCTCGGACATGCGCTAAAAAGACCTCATCATCCCAACAACATCACCAACTGTTATCTTCTCCTGTCCGAGAACCTACTCACCTCCCTAGGGGTTAGACCCCTCAAGTGTGGATTCTACTGGAGGCATCGCGCCTTCTCCCCTAGCACCCCGTCGTCTGCCTCCGCGACATCCTCTAACCATGATTACCTGCACGCACACAATCAACTTGATCAGCAATAGTATAATCAAATCAAATCCTGTCAATGAAAGTTGTAGCCAATCCCAAGTCACGGGTCAAACTCGCTTTGATACCATATGTGGCATCCTCCTCGTTACGACAACAACTCTGATAACAGGTGCAAATTTTTTTTTTTTTTTTTTTGTTTAAGGTGTGTGCGCGTGCGTAAAAAGGAAACAAACACACTTGACTCTTCGTCGCCACCTGACGAGTAACAAGACGCAACCACGATGATCACAACAAGAAGACATAAGGCGCATAACAAGTAATTGCAAGCATTAATGACATACTATGTTATGTACAGTACGAACACAAATGAAAGAATCCATAGTAGTAGATTTTACTATTTCTACACAGGAAAGCAGGGTGTTTAATCTTAGTTCCCTGCTCTGGAGAGAGAGAATGTCAGATAGGCTCTTGGTCGACTTCTCAGGTAGAAACTAGTAATCTCTTTCAGGAGGTCGCAGTGGTGGGAACTCTACCTTTAAGGAGCCCGCGACTACTGATACGACCTTAGAGGTGTGTCGCAAGAGTGGAAACCCTACCTTTAAAGGGCCCGAGACTCTTGATACAACACCAGATTCTTTAAATAATCAACCATTATTTAAGACTCAACATTACCTACGACTCAAGGCAACAAGTACCAATCACTCACTCATTTTATTTCCATTAGTAGATGGGTTACCAAACCAACCTTAAAAGTGCATATAATAATTTGCAAATTTCCCATTTCCTGATTCTTGATAAATTAATGTACTTATATTCAAGGACCTACCTTTCATGTTGTCAACCATAACAAAACTAAATTAAATTAACCTTATAGTACATTACCCATATCATTACTCCTATACTTCAATAACATTGTAAGGTAAATAACCATGACCTTACATTCTTATGTTATCAATGCTGACATAGTCCCTTTTTATTTTGTAAGACATTACCTTTACCTGTTTCAACCATTACTCTGCCATGAACTTATCTCACAACAACCTTGCAAAATAATAAACAAAAATAAAGATGATGGGCATAATGAAGTAAAAGCCATGATGAAATTCAATTGTAAATCATATGGTAAATGAAATTCCTTTATTGTAAATCATAATGTACAGAGATTCTTTTCATGTAATTCATATTCCTTTCCTTACAACTGTATCATATTCTTCCATTAATCTTGAAATCATGTTCGGTACTTCAACACCATTTTTATTCTTTTAAGAAATGAAATCATGAAAAACAATATAAAACAGAAGCAAGTGTATCTATGCTAGTTTAATTCCCCTCATTGTCGTAACATTTCTTTAAGAATTGACAACATTTAACCACATTCCCACGATGATATCAACTGTATCTCTTTTAAAAGAAACTTGCCAATAAATATCGGCCGCCATACATCTTGGCCTTACATTAGGTTATAATTATAAAAGATATAGAGACTAGATATAAAAGGAAACAAGAAGTGGATGAGTACATCACCACCTAAATGCAATAAATTAACATTTATTCTGGGTACCAAGGATTTATACATCCGACGACATTCAACCACAAGGGTTTCCACTTAAACTTCTTGTTATTTTAACTGAGGAAAGTAAGAGATAATCTTGTAATCAATTACTTACTTGTGATGGGTGTCATTTTAATTTTCTGATAATAATTAATGTTATAAAAAATAAGTGGTTGATTAATTATCATAGGGTAAACACAATCAACAATAATGAATCATTATTACTATATATTATGATAGTGTTTTTTTGAAAGTTGGAACCTTCATTATTATTATTATACGTTATAATAGTGTTGTTTTGTAACTTGCGAGCCTTGGCTATATCACAATGACATAAGTAAAACAAAATATGTAAGTGTAATATATTTGAACATAAAATACACTTCATAACATTTCAATCCAGCTAACATGACTTTTCAACTACTAATACTATATGGTTATCCTTCCTTTTGAAAACAAGTCAGAAATTAAACTTAAACATGTCCTGTTATTAACTAAGGAAGATTATATAAATTATCAACCAATCGTTGTCAACCATTCAACAAAATATATAAACAACAACCATTCACTATCAACCATTCAACAAAATGTAGAATATAGCAACCATTCGTTGTCCACCATTTTCCCCCAAAGGAATAAAGAAGGATCAACGACATCAAGCCAACTGTGGAGAGGGTAGTATGCCAGAAGGAAAGGCGAAGTTTAGGAGGTTAAGCAGGAATGGATCGCTGCTTTAAATCTTGGTACAGCCTAGTCAGAAGGTAGGGATACTAGTCGTTTGTAGTAGGTAAGTAAAGGCCCAAGATACATGCTGTACCGAGTCGCCTACTCAGGCTAGGTAAGGAGTGTACATGGTATCCCACGGAGGGTTAACACAACTCAACAGTATAACATACACCAAAACTCAGCGAAGAAAAAAAAACAACAATAAAAAGACACAGAGATTATGGGTGGGATCCGCGGGCATTCCCCAGTGAAATAAATCACAAAAGGTAGAGCAAATATACAAAATGCAGTAAGATCCCAACAAATAAAAGGGAAGATCAATTCTAACAGCAAACGTAGTGGGAAATTCATTGTTTTAATTCCATGAAATGAACAACAGTGTCATCTGTACACAAGACAGAATGAAGTCTAGATCCATTATTATCAAGTGAAAATTCCCATACAGCTGTGGTAAAATGAATTCTCAGATCCGATTTTCCAAAACGAAAATGTCAATACCAATTGCCAGAACGAAAATCTCATATCCAAATTGTCAAAAATGAAAATGCCAAGCACCTGTTCCAGAACGAATTCAATTCAGTTTTAAATCCATATAATAACCAACAACCCACCACATGCAAACGAATTTTCCAAAACCAAATTTCAGAACAAATTACCCAAACAAAAAAATTTCTGAAACAGTATCACTGTAACCATACAAAAACGAAAATCCCAGATACAAAATTACAGGAACAAAATTCAATGAAATTCTAGAACAGGTTGCTGACTGCTGGGGCATCATTCAATTTGCTGAGATCGAATATCATAAATGCAGACAGAGGTAAAAGAAAAAGCGCAACAGAAGAACACAAAGTAGGAGGTTTTATCAGCATGGCATGAAGTAAAATTCAGCCAGGTAAAAAACACACAGTGTGAGAGAAGAAAAGTTGCGCCAACAATAAAATTTCAGGGTAAAAACACACGGCCAACATATGACATCAACTGCCAAGGACAACCACAGCGGTAACTATTTTAATGATACAACACAATAGATGAAGTATACTTTATTCTAGTTTCATCCCTAATCCAATTACAATAGCTGAATCAACAATTTTTACAATAATACAATCATAGTCGTCGAAATAACTAACTATGCATTCTACTCACTAAATACATGAGCATACTGTTGCCTTAGCTCCCACTTCTGATGATGTCTCGCGCTTCATGCCACATCCTGTGCTCCACGCCGCTCCCGCTCGTTGACCATAGAGACCTCACCGGTACCTCCCAGCCAATCGCTAGAGGTACTCTTCTTCCCCCTTAGCCCCTCGAGCCGCAAAGGGGCCACACACAATCCAGATGGCCCATCTAGCTTCCCAGATCGCTTCGTAAGGCCGAGCTACCACTCCTATCCAAGCTGGAAAATCCCAACTCTCCACAAGTAATCAGTCAAGTCATCATTCCGGCAACGTAGCGTTATGCTAACAACCGATCCCTTTCTTCCTCATCTTCCCTTTCTTTTATAGAGTTTTCCAAACCTCACACTTTCCCTAAATGCCAAACACCTGTTGCCAGAACGAATTGAATTCAGTTTTAAATCCATATAATAACCAACAACCCACCACATGCAAACAAATTTGCCAAAACCAAATTTCAGAACAAATTACCCAAACAAAAACATTTCTGAAACAATATCATTGTAACCATACAAAAACGAAAAGCCCAGATACAAAATTACAGGAACAAAATTCAATGAAATTATAGAATAGGTTGTTGACTGCTGGGGCATCATTCAATTTGCTGAGATCGAAGATCATAAATGCAGACAGAGGTAAAAAAAAAAGCATAGCAGAAGAACACATAGTAGGAGGTTTTATCAGCATGGCATGAAGTAAAATTCAGCCAAGTAAAAAATGCACAGTGTGAGAGAAGAAAAGTTGCGCCAACAATAAAATTTCAGGATAAGAACACATGACCAACATATGACATCAACTGCCAAGGACAACCACAACGGTAACCATTTTAATGATACAACGCAATAGATGAAGTATACTTTATTCTAGTTTCATCCTTAATCCAATTACAACAGCTGAATCAACAATTTTTACAATAATACAATCATAGTCATCGAAATAAATAACTATACATTATACTCACTAAATACATGAGCATATCGTTGCCTTAACACCCTCTTCTGATGACGTCCCGCGCTTCGTGCCACGTCCTGTGCTTCGTGCCGCTCCATCTCGCTGACCATAGAGACCTCACCGGTACCTCCCAGCCAATCGCTAGGGGTACTCTTCCTCCCCATTAGCCCCTCGACCCGCAAAGGGGCCACACACAATCCAGATAGCCCGTCTAGCTTCTCATCTCGCCTCGCAAGGCCGATCTACCACTCCTATCCAAGCTGGAAAATCCCAACTCTCCACAAGTAATCAGTCAAGTCATCATTCTGGCAGCGTAGCGTTACGCTAACAATCGATCCCTTTCTTCCTCATCTTCCCTTTCTTTTATAGAGTTTTTCAAACCTCACACTTTCCCTAAATCACTTTTAAATTAAATTTAAATAAAAATATTCTAAATATTCTCCTTCGCACAAGTGTCGTCCATCCCCCTCTTTCCTCCAATAATTAATTTCTTTAAATTATTTATTGACTCATTTTCCTCACCCACCTAGAGTTGCTCCTAAATTTTTTCCTAGGTGTTCCTAGATCCTCTTACATGTTTTAAATAATTTCCCTAAAAATGAAGTTACTAAATTAGCTCAAATTAGAAGGTTCTTAATTGCAGATTCCTTACTATGTTTACCTCTCTTTTTACCATAAGTTTACCACTTTCCTTTATTATGTTTCCTCCAATACTTAGTTTCCTAATTCTTATTATTCCCTTCTTTCCCCTTTTTATTAGAGCCAAAATGGTAGCTGCACTTTTTACTCTTTTCCTTTTTATTATTAAAATGATATCTTTTTACACCTTCAGAGGTTAAATAAATTATTTGTTCTTTAAAATTTTAAATCCACTAGTTTTAATTTAATTCTTACTCTCTTCATTTTACTCCCAAATTTTTTTATGAAGACTAAAACTATTACTTAAGTGGGTTTTAGTTTAAATTT
>JZKD02S1728735.1:586042-611619 GCA_000966675.3 Picea glauca
AAGTCCTCGAGAAAAAATAAATTGATTGAAAAGGTAGAAGAAGAAAGAGAGAAACTAAAGTTATATATTTAAAAGTGTAGGCTTTCAGAAGAGATAAATCCAATTTCTACCAAAATAGATGTCGTTATTGTTTCTCCTCCATCACCACAAGCCAAGTGAAAGACTTAATTAGAGAGAAACCCCTCTAGTATCTCATCAAGACAACTTGTTGTGGATGAATACAATATGGAGGATTTGTTTGGAGCTGATTATAAAATGGATGAAATTAGAGAAGAAAATGGTGTACAACATTGTGGTGAAGCATTTCCTATGGTGAAATATCTTGTTGGAGATTCAAATGTTCCAGAAACTATTCAATTCCATGTCCACTCTTCTCCCATAGTTTATCCACCAGTGATTGAAGGGAGTATAACTGCAACATTGTTAACTCCACAAAAGGGAGGTCAAGAGTTCCAGAATAAGGGTTCAACATCCCTACCTAGATTGAGCACTGTGTCGTGAAGAACTCCTAAAGGCATTCAGGTCAATCAAAGTGATATAGCATCACTTGAAGGTAAGTTACCTAATCATACTATTAATTATCACTCTTATAAAACCATTAAAGAATATTTTTATCCAAAATACTATGCTACTAAATTTCAATTATTTTTATCTTTGTTAAAATCTATAATTTTGATTGATGTTAGGAGAATTTTAGGCAATAAAACATTCAAACGTGTAGAAACAAGTCATCATATTTTTAGAAACCTTGTAGATGATTTTCAAATAATTGGTAAGAAGTCTCATGCTAAATATTGCAATGCATCCTGAAGTGTCTTATCCCAGTCAATTGTTACAAATATCACAAGAAAACATTGTTTGCTACAACAAACCTCTCACCACTTGAAATGCAGCGTCAAAACCTTTAGAAAGTATTCTTGTAGACAATATATCCTCAACACAGGTGCCCCAACATATATTTGGGCCTTCATTGGAAGGATACCTTGTTTTGACATGAAGTTAATTGTAGAGGTTAAGGGACGTGTTCAATATTTTTAGTATGAGAACACAAGGCCTTCTTCCAACCAAAAATATGTACTAAAATTGAGAAGGGGATCTAGGGACCATGAAACCCATATTAAACACTTTCTTGACATTACACGGAGAGATAATTTTATAATAGGTTTATAACCCCTATAAATCTAAAGTTAATATGTATACATTTATATAGATATATGGATAGGATCATAATGTTAGTGCGGGTTTACTAAATTATTATTATTTTGATATGTTGGTAATTTGAGAGGCTGGGGTATAGAGAAGTTACCTTTCACCCTTTAAGTATATTATTATTGTGTAGTAGGAAATAACTCAGAGATAAAATATATTATAATGGTAGTTAATTGTGTCAATAACTGAAAACATAAACCTTGAAAAATTTAATAGTAATGACAAATACCTACTTATAATAACAGTAGGTCTTTCAAGATAATTTATTCGAAGAGAAAGAGATTTAATGTCGTTAAGTTATTTATTTCTTTTTGGTAAATTGGGGGAACATTACATAGAGACTTTGTTCAAAACATCTTATGTACAAGGCCAGAGGATTTTACATTTTATAAAAAAACATTCTTAGATGGGTCATGCCCTAGGTGCGGTGAGATGACACTATTGACCAAGTGAATCCATGTAAGCGATTAGTATGAATTGGGGAGCAAGGAGGTTTCCTTGCAAAGATTTAAATATGTGACATATGATATTGATGGAGGACAGGGAAGAAAAATGATACAATTGGTTACTTCCCAAGTACGAGTTTGTGACTTCATGAAGGAATTCATCGAAAGGACACAACATTATGTTCCACATGTCCACGTGGCTCAATGGAAAGACACACATTTTAGAATATGCAGAGATACATTTCTTGTTTGTACTATGCTATCAGTGATTGATTTTGCTAAGAAATAAATGTTTCAACTGCAAAATGAGATTCAAATCCAATATTATCACTTAGAACAAGTCAACATAATGGTATGTATCACATATACACATGGACTAGATAGTAATGAACAAAACATAGTTATATTAAAAGAGTATCACTTCTTCATAAGAATGATTGGCATCATGACTTAGCCTATGTACAACATTGCTTTAAGTTGTTCTACGTTCACCTTAAGGAGAATAAAATACAGATGGATCAACATTGGATTTGGTCAAATGGTTGTATAGGTTAGTTCAAAAATTATTATGTATTTCAACGGTTGTGTATGTTGCACAAAAAACTAAAGGTGCTACACATTTGGAATGATTTTGAGTTCGTTCATGGGAAAGGGGAGCATGATGGACCAAGTGCATGCATAAAAAGATCATTAAGTAGGCAAGAAATGCATTTCACTATTGCTTGCCTCATTCAAGATGAAAAATCCATTTTTTAATGGTGTTCTTTAGTAATGGGAGAGGGAGCATGAACCCGTGAATACCAATCACACAAGAAATTACATGTATATAGACATTTTTGGGAGGTGACCGATGTAGATTGATCACAATGGTATGAATGAAAAAACATCTAGGGAAATCGTCAATTCCATTCAGTTAGAACATCAGACAATGAAATAGTTGAAATATGGATGAGAAAACTCTCTTTCTTATGTGGTCCATGTAGTAGTAATGAATGGGATGATTGTGAATCGACATACTTGGTTGATAGATGGTATTTTTCATCACTCGTCATTGGTCAACGTATGACTATGGAATTATCCCAATTGGCAGAGGAACATTCAATTATTTCAACACATTATGATCATGTCTTAGATCTCATACTGCCAGGTTTGTTGAATCCTTCTATTAATTTTTGAATAACTATAATTAATCTTTTATGCTTTGGTCATTAAGTGGAATAACATTTTCACACTACATTTTTTGTAGGGAACATATATGCAATGGTTTCCAAAATATATCATGAATGGGGCACTAATTATTGCATGGCATTATGCTTAGAGGGAAATCATATCCTCATTTGATCAGTAATAGACTCCAAAGGCATTGAATTTCTGATTGGGTCAATGGTTATTAAAGAATAATATATGACACAAGATGAAAGAACATGAAATAAAGGTGGTTATGTATTTCAATATTATAAACAAGGTCAAGTCGTATACCCCTTTACAAACTTGATTATTGGTTAAAAAACTCTAGCTACAAACAATGCCAATAAAGAACTCATCAAAGGTACGATACTTCTTAACTTACTCTGAGCATGCCAAGTTAATGGAAACTGTCAGTATTGGAATTGATCCTGATGGTCTTCATGAATGACCATCTAGGTATGTAAAAAAAATGATTTTAGATTCATTTTGACTGTTATTAAAATATTTGTATTGAAGTTAAAATATAGCCTTCCTTATAATATACACACTCCATGCCTTTCTTTTCCATGCCTTGCCTTGCCTTTCCTTTCCTTGCCTTACCTTCATTTTCATTTACTTACCTTTCCTTGTTGTCCCTTCACTTTCCTTGCCTTTCCTTTCCATCACATCACTTGGCTTTCCTTTCCTTGTCTTACTTTCACTTCCTTTCCTTCCTTTGTCATGCCTTGCCTTACCTTTCCTTTCCTTTCCTTGTCATCCCAACACTTTCCTTTCCTTCACTTTCCATTCCATGCCTTCACTTTCCCTTAATTCACTTGCCTTTCCTTATCTTAACATTTCTTTCCTTCACTTTCCATGTCATCCCTTGACACGCCTTTCCTTGCCTTCACTTTCCATGTCTTGTATTTCCATACCATGCCTTTCCATCCCTTTCGCTGCCATGTCATCCATTCCATGCCTTTTGTTTCCATACCATGCCTTGAAATCCAATTCCTTACCATGTCATTCCATGCCATGCCTTTCCTTTCCATGCCAGTCCAGGTTGTGCCTTCTCATGCCATGCAATGTCATTCCATTCCTTAACTTTCGTTACCATGCTACTCAATGCCTTTCTATGTCATTCCTTTCCATTCCATTCCATTCCTTTCCTTGCCATGACATGCCTTCACTTGCCTTTCCTTGCCTTCACTTTCCTTTCCTTAGCTTTCCATTCATTGTTTTCCTTTCCTTCACTTTCATTGCATTCACTTGCCTTGCCTTGCCTTGCCTTCAGTTTCCTTCCCTTTCCTTCACTTTCGTTACCTTTTCTTTCCTTCTCTTGCTTTGACATGCCTTGCCTTCCCTTGCCTTTCCTTCCCTTTCCTTTCCTTTCCTTTCAATCCCTTCACTTGTGTTTCCTTTCCTTACCATCCCATCACTTTCCTGTCCATGTGTTCGTTAGATATATGACTTCCTACTTGTTCTTGAGTTGACCTAGGTTCATATCTCAACAGGTTTGCAACAAAAGCCTCTAAAACTATCGACCCTCCCGGTAAACCACAAGGAAAGACTATGAAAAGGGTGCACTAGGAAGTCTCACCTGAGATCTCTCTATGTGTAACTGCAATACCCACGTGTTTGCAGTCTAGAAATGAGTAGGGGCATGGGAGTGTATTTTATCTTTCTTTATGCATTAACCTTCTTCTTGATTCAAATATTTCTAAGATTTATTCATCTTTATCCTTATGCATGCATGCTAATACATATAATTAATCATTCATTCATAAGATAATCATTGAAAAAAAGTAAATACTCAATAAACATCGCACAGAACAAATTTTTTATCGTAGTTCACCCCCTCATGGGGATATGCCCATAAAGATCTAGCTTCTATACTATTTTATTTAATCTGTTGGAAAATCTCGGGTTGCGTGCATTACATATTCAATCATATAATCATTATGAGGTTAAGAAACCTCTATGAGGTGGAATAGATCACACTAGGATCCTCATATTGTCACCTAACCCTCAAAATCCATATTATTCGACTCTTATACACCTCAACAAATTTAAAAAAAAATTATCAACGACCTTTAGCCAGTTAACTAACCTCTAACCTAGACCTCCTAGGTTATTATTTATATTATTTTACAAACTTATAGCCATTACAATCCTTATCAAAAACCCTTAACTGATTATGTTTAAGCTTGTCCACCTATGTGCCACGTTAATTTTCCTCTTGCATGTTTCTTTTCCTTCTTTTTTTGCATGTTTCTTTCTTGCCATCTATTGCACGTGCTCCAAAATTAAGTCTTTCCCAAAATAGATATTTTCTCTGAAAACATGTCTGCACCAAAAATAGCCTCCATTCTACAAATAGTTGTACACCCAAAATGCCCAAACATTGACATGTGGCTCGTCCCAAGACACTTATGTGGTGCGCGATATTTGCACTTCTCTGTCCAAATTGTGGAACGTTTCTTCTAGTTCCTTTCTTTTTTCCCTCATTTGCGCAACTTTTCTTGTTAGTGCCTCCACTGACTACATTGTTATCTCCTCCGGAATTAATGTTGTGCCCTCTGTTTGTGCCTATTCCATACTTTTCTTCTCTTCCTACAACTGTAAAATCATCTAAGTTTCTTGTTCTTGGAGGGGTTCTAATTCCACTTGTCTCTCTTGCTTCTTTCTCTGCGTTCTTTTCAACTCTATCTGTAGAGTCTTCATTTCTTCAGTGCCCTTCAAGTAGTCCATGATAGTCATTTTTTTTTGTCATTGCTTTAGATTTTGTATGGCCGTGTTGATTCTCTCCTCTTGTTGGTCCCACTATTCTACATTTTCATCTTCTTTTAGAATAGTCCATATTTGTGTGGTTTAGTTGAACAGTTATTCTACTTCCCTTTCTTCTTTCTCCATATAAACTATCTGGAGTGAAGATTGTTTTTCTCTCTATTCTTATACCTCAGGAGGAGTCGTAGGATTGAACCTTTCTTTGATATCCTTAATTTACTTCTTCTATATGTCGATTCTTTGTGAGATCATGTTGATATGCTCCTCTGCATTCCTCTTAGGTGCTTTCACATTGTCTAGGATGTGATCATAAACCTAGGTTAATCCCTTTTCTAGTTTATATGCACTTTATTTATCCTTCTCTTTCTTTTAGGTGAGTTGGTTGCATGTGATTTTTAACATTTCAGTGACTCCTCTACCCATATCCAATTTGGTTCCATCCATGCGTTCCCTAGAGTGCACTTCCTGCATTACATTGGCTTGGAGTCTGTATAGTGCTTGGTGGGTATTTGTTCCATGATAACTTCAAATTTATCCACATCCCCCATGGGTGTCTGTGCAGTCTCATAATCCATTCTGATCATTTGGCGCATGAATATAACGGTCTCCCTTCCTGGTACTACAATTTTTACTATCTCCTCTCCTTCTTTCTGCATAGGGGGTCACTGTTTCTTTTCCTATTGTTGCGCTATGTCCTGTAGTACTTCCTGGCTCCATACTTGTTGTAGAGTTTCATGGACCTCGATGAGATTGGCCATGATATCTTATGTTTGTGCCTTTTTAATACAAAACACTTCTTCCCCCCTGTATTAGACCTTTTCCTCTACGAACTCTAGATCATCCTCTGTTAGGTTGATGACTCGATCTTTCGTGATGCATTTCCTCTATTTGCCCATCTCTTTTTCCTGCATTATCTTATGTATTTTCTATGAGGGCTGCGCCCCATTTGTTGTACCCTAGAGCCTCTCTTCTCCATCCTATGACGTATCCCACTTTACGCTCTGTCATTGGTTTCCTATCCTTGTCATTTTTTGTGTCCTCATTGGTATTTTTGGCACTTCCCTGCTTCCAGACAGTTGATTTCGCGATGCAACCTTTCTATTATTATCAACTGGGTTGTTTGTTCTCGTTGAAGAACCTATTTCAACCTTGTCCTTGGGCTTGGAGGTTTATGTTGTGATTGGCCTTGTTTCTATTTTTTTTATTGGTAGCTGCCACTGCACAGGTCGGTATTTGACTATTCCGTTAACTTCTTTCTTAGTGACACAATATTGCATTTCTAGCCACGCCTTCTTTGGATCCCTTATGGCCTCAATCCACATGTGGTGCCTAGATTCCTTGAACCTAGCTATCCCTTATGTCTCTTGTATTACATACAAAGGTATGCGCCACACATTATCTATGCACTATCGTATCTCTTCCAACAACATTGAAAAAATTGTGTTCTTTTCTTGTTGAGTTTTGTTATCCTTGGCCTACTAGAGGGACTCATATTTGACCACATAACATTTTCCTTTCCTATCCAAGAAATATGATAACTTTGGCTCCTACCACCATAAAAAAGCTATAATAATGATCATCCAAGAGTAATGGAACTCGGTTCCATTATCCCGCACATCTCTACAATATATCAAATACAGGTTCCACAAGTATGGTGCTTAGTTGAACATTATTACTTTCACGCATTGCATGGCTACTGCAATAACTCATCCTGGTACCCATAATAGTTATGATAACTAATATGTGTTTTAATATGAAGGAATGAAAAATAAGTGTGCATATTTATTCAATATGTCCACTACCACATAGATACAATCGATTCCCTACACCTTTGGTAATCGTGTGATGAAGTCCATGGAGATGCTATCCCACTTCTTCTCTGGAATCAACAATAGTTGAAGAAGTCTTGTAGGATATGTAAAATATGACTTATTATATTGGCAAGTCATTCATTCCCTCACATGGTGAATTACATCCCTCTTGATACCCTTCTAGGAAAATATCTCCCTCACCTACATGTAAGTTTTCAATTACCCCTGGTTCCCTGAGAGTGGCACGTCATGTGTTTCCCTCAAAATATTATCCTTGAGTTTGTACTGAGGGACAAGATAGATCATATATTTTTAGTAGATGATGTCATCCACTACCTTGTTCCTTTCATCTTGAATATTTCCCTCCATCATCTCACAGACTAAGGTTTTCTTGGAGTATTCGCACCAAAAGAATGGACTTCCAGTTTGTTGAGATCTCCCTCATGGAGAAATTTTCATGTCTCTTGGATAAGGAGTCAAAACCTATTTTGTTTTTCCCTTTTACATACTCAATATCAAAATCATATGCTTTAACCTTACTAACCCAATTTTTCTACCTCTCACTCAAATGCCCCTACTCTAATAAATATCTCAAGATGTTATGGTCATTGCTAACCACAAAGTGTCCTCCTACCAGATAGTATCTGAAAATTCCCAATGCGTGCATGATGGAAAAAATCTCCTTATCATAGATTGGATATAGATTCTATGGATCTCTTAGCTTTCTTATATCAAAAGATATAGGGTGTTGGTTCTATATCATTAATTCTTCAGTCCCCTCATTGGATGCATCACACTCCAGGACAAAGGGATGCGTGAAATTTGGGAGTCCTAATACTCGGAAAGTGCTTATCACCCTCTTCATTTTTTCAAATTATACTTGTGCATCCTCTAACCATCAAAATTCCCCTTTCTTGGCGAGTTCTATAAATGGTTCTACCAATTGTGAAAATCATTTCACAAAGTTCCTATAATGACTAGATATCCTAAAGAATCCTCATAGATATATGAGTGATATAGAAGTGGGACACTACAATATGGTGTGAATATTATCCTGATGCACCTTTACTCCCTCAAGACCAACCAAGTTCCCTAGATAGAGGATATCTATCAACCCAAAATCACACTTTGGCTCCTTCAAAAAAAGTGATTGCTTCTCCATAATGGTGAGAATATGGTCCACGTGATTAAGATGTTGCTACCACATTCTTCTATAGATCGAAAGATCATCAAAGAACATTAGTAATAATTTACTCAACTATTTGTTAAACATATGGTTCATACATGACTGAAAGGTGGTTGGTGCATTAGTCAGCCTGAGGGGAATGACTAAAAAATGCATAGTTCCCATAGTGACATCAAAATGTTTTTTGTTAATATCCTCCTCTTTGACCCAAATCTGATGGTAAATTGACTGCAGATCAACCTTTGAGAAGTATAATGCCCCATGGATTTCATCTATCATATTTTCAATCCTCGGTATTGGGTATCATTTTTTTATGGTCTTCTTGTTTAGTGATATGTGTAGTCTATGCACATCCACAAAGTGTCATCCTTCTTCTTCACCAATAAAATTGAAGAAGAAAAGGAACTAGAACTAGGCCTGATATGTCCCATATCCAAAAAATATTTTATATACTTCTCAATTTTTTCCTTGAGTTTCTTCGAATGTCTATAAGATGTGGTGATCAATGTTTTTTCCCTTTCTTCTATGTCAATGACATGATCAAACACTCTGTCTAGTGGTATCCCTACTGGTAGTGGACCAAACACCTTATCGTGTTTCCAAAGAAAGTCGTGTATGTCCACACAATATTTCTATTGATATTGGGATGGCTTCCACTGGGTTATCAAACATTATTGTACACATGCTACATCGCCATGATGAAATATGTCCTCCAGGGATTTCTTGGAAACGATCGTGGGTGCTCCCGATGACATACCTCTGAGAATCACGCATTGACCTCCTATGTCTATGAAATCCATCCTCATGATCTCACAATTAATTTTGAAATCTCCAAGGGAATATAACTACTATACTCCCAACACCACATTTCTTTCTGCCAAATCCACCACATAAAATTCATCGGTCAACCTGTAGTTTCCCAATGTCAAATCCAACCCTCGAATCCTTTGAGTACAAGTGATGGTGTACCCATATTCTACCATCACATTGAATCCTTCAAATTCCTCTGTGGGAATGTGTCTCCTCACATCCAGTGTCACATTGATGAAAATGTGGGTGGTCCCACCATAAATCAGAGTGGTAACTTTCTATCCCTACATGATACCCCTGATCCTAAAATCATAATACCTAGGCACTCCTGAAAGTGTACCAATGGTTACTTTATTGACTCCTTGTAGTGGATTTTGTTCGACAATCTCAATATCAGGTATCTCTTCCGCACCATTTATTTGTCCACTTTCCTATTTATGAGCTACCTCATCTTCATCATCATCCTCCTCATCGGAAAGCACATCCATGTAGTGTAATTTCCCTTTTCCCATGCAATGGTGTCCTAGTTCCCAAGGTTCTTTGCAGTTGTAGAAAAATGTCTTTTGTCTTATCTCTCTTTGTGTCTCCTCATCCATTATGTCCCTTGTTGTCCATGGTTTTTGGGGAGGCTTCATAACCAAACACTTCTGTGGTATAAAGGGTTTCACTGGTGTCTTCTTAGATGCGATGTCTTCCATATCCTAAGTCTTCATGATGGCATATTTTAATGTGGGAGGTCTAAAGGCCTTCACCCAACCTCTGAAGGGTTTATCTAAACCCTCTGTGAAGAACATCACCAACCTCTACTAAAAAATATTAGTCACCATTACTTCCACATCTATAATTATGTTATGTATACCTCTAGTGTACCTGTCTGCTTTAGCTGCATCAATTCCCTCAAGTGGATCTCAGGGTCCTTCCTATAGAACTTTTCCATCATACGTTGGGTGAAATACCCATATGATGTGATGTTAGGATGCCATAATGTTAGTATCCCATGGTACCACCACTCATCAGCCTCTCCCTCCAAGTGTAGAGTGGAAAACTTGATTTCCTCTACCTTTTTCATCAGGTTAAGATGGAAATAAGTGTCCAACTTATGTATCCATGCTCAATTTGTTACCTTGTCATATATTTCAAAGGAGAGGACCGTCATGTTCCCTATTTTGGATGTAATATAATAAATATGTTGGTATGGTGGTCCCCTGGGTGTCTTCCTCATCCCGTGGTTGTAGTAGTCAATGTAAGAGAAGTTTTCCTAGACCTCCTTAGGTAGTGAGTGTAACACACTGTAATAGTTAGAGACCTTGTCAATTGGATCCGACTATACCTACGCTCTTGTATTTTGTTCGATAAGAAATGGGGGTAACAATGGTCTCGGTGTCCTCATATTCCCTATCGTTTGAACACTTTGTGCTGGAATATGGGTATTTCTACCCTCTACATGAGTTCTTCCATGAATTCCATTTGATCTCATTTTCCCTTATTGTCCTACCATTTGTACAAGTACCACAAGGGACTATTGTTGGGTCCTAATAATCTTATAATTACTTTGGGTGACTATTTTATCATTTCGGTTGGCCTCCTCCTGGTCCTTGTTCATATGATTTAGTATTATGAACACATGGCCTCTACTAATATTGACACAGTACCGTGCTCGCAAGAACATCCGCTCACAGGATCTTCTGTTTCTCACGGCCCGAAGAACTCTAAGGCTCTTATATTTCCCTACAAGGAAATCTGCACCCATAGTAATCCTCATGGGATCCCCCTTCTTTATAAATCAGGAGATCAGAATTCATAGCTCCGCGAATCCAATGGTCAAATGTTGGTTCCACGAATCCCTGAAACCCGATATAAGTCAACGCTGACCCTTTCCTTTACCCTATAGAAACTTCTCCTACCGTGATTTTGGCACTCGTGATGTCGAGAAACTTAGTTCTCTGACTCCCGAGTCCCTATATGTCGAAACTCTGATGCGCTCGTGAGTTGACTTTTCAACAGTACCTTTACTCCATCAGCATTTCAGAGTTCGCAATATTGTGAATCATGAGGTAATGATTTCAGAACTTCTTTCCATGACACTCCGATATCTTGTGCCACCTGTCGTCCACTCTGAACCTTATGGCCCCACACTATCCTTTAGCCATCGAGATATCGCGTTTCACGATATCGTGATTCCTAGTGCCTCGATATCCGAAATGGATGATCACATAACATGCATCCTCCCACAAATGGACGACTCAGATCAACTCTTCCTAATTCGGGACTTTCGCTACCAATTTCCCCACTTCTCGACCTCGAGAACTACGATACCCCGAATGTCGATATCCTGATGCCTTTCGGGACATCTCTCCTCTGTTCATGAAGACTTAACCTTCACGTTTTCCCGGTCATATCCAAGGGCTAATAGGTAACTCCATGAGACCTAATGACTCACGATCATTCCTCCAGTGCACTTCTCTTGTACTGCCCTTTGGATGAGAAATCTTCAATGATCCAGATCTCTTCACAATCTGATCAGATGGCTAATGTGCCTCCTCTTGAGCTTTGGCGCTTCCTTCTTACACTTGGAAGAATCCCAAGTTTCCAAAGGACTCGACCTTTGTCTCTTTCTCCTCTTCAACTCCCGAGCTTCACCACGCACATAAAAATGTTGTCCCTCCTGAGCTTATCCTTCTTTCCTAATCCTCGAAGGATTCTTCAAATCATGCACCTTCACAGGGTATTTGCATGCACTCAAAGGTGCTATTCCATCCTGAGATTTCCTGTAGCTTTGATCTCCAAGGAAACTCAATTCTTCTTCTCTTTCTCCCTCAGATGGAGAATTCAGAGGCCCTCCTAACTCTCCTTCACTCAAGAAACCTCTTTGCTGAGTATTTTCGATTATTCAGCAACCCTGTGAAGATCCCTTAGTGGATTCTTCCTCCTTAATATAGAACTCAAAGAGTTCTCTTCCCCTGTGCCTATATGTACAACGTCTCAATGCACACTTGGTAGAGTGTCAAGAATCCTCAGTGATTCTGACTTCCTAAGAGCTCACAGCAGAGTTCTTCCTCTGTGCAGTCCTTGCACTGGATTGATGCCCACCTGGCAAAGCTTCACAGAACTCCTCAGAGCTTCTGTCTGCAACTGTGTTCTCCTTCCACAACTTAGCCTCCAAGGTGTTCAGCAGCCTTGAGGTATTTCTCTTGATTCGTTGATTCTAGTTATTGTGCCGCAACACATCTTTTTCTGAACCTGCAGAATTTAGAAGTGCTTTAATGCACTGGTATTTAGAGACTGCAGTACTCTGTGACACCCTCCTAGCATGAAACCTCAAATACCTTCACCTAAAATCAGACACACCCTTGCAAATGCAAAACTACAACATACATCTACAACATACATTCATATCATAATAGGACACTCACAGACACCCACATAACACAGAAATACATGCAGGAAAAACTGCTTCTGTTTATATTAAAATGGCAAATGCTTGTATTTATAAGGTGTTCCTGAGCACGGATTTTAACAAGGTCTTGGCTCCTTCTTCTCTTCTGCTCTCTACTCACAGATTCTCTCCTATTCTATTTACAACTACTACTGAAGAGATACAATTCATCTTTTTACATGAGGGGGCTCTTCAAGCTCTTCCCTCCAATCTACCTACCCTACTTAATTACATTGAATGGGATATCTAGTCCAGCATTGGATCTAGATATCAGCCTTACAAAACATTAAAGTCCTATCTACCTAATGCCTGCATAAAGGCATGGCTCTATGGCTCAACAGCCTAGACATTTAATTACATTCAATTCTAAATCAAGATGAGGGTTGCGCCCCTCTTTAGCCTTGAATGTGTTCACTTGATGTGGTTGTCTACTGGCTGGATGACGTGGAGAGATGAACCTGCATCATACTCCTTAGCTGCAAAATTCATGAGCTCTTGCTCATGATCTTCCCATCCCAACAGTTGAAATCCTCCTGGATCCCAAATCATTCTCTAGAATTGTTTATCTGCTCCATCTTCCTGATGCTTCCGCTGCTTTTGAGATACTACTGTTGCTTCCTTCCTATTGCTCAACCTTTCCTGGCTAACAGTTTCTGTTGACCGGATCATGAGTTTTCTGATTTCATCGACCACTTCGTCCAGTTTCTCAAATGGTTGGCTCTGTTCATGCAGTCTCCAAAACTGGAAGAATTTTTGGCACATGGGCAGATCATCATGATCTCCCATGCTTTCTTCATCAACTTCCAACTTCACATGTTGGATGTGCATGCCCTGCACTTTCACCCTTCTATCCAGGGCTTCAATTTCCTCATACAAATCAGCCAAACTAATGTTGTCTGCTTCTTCTTCTTCTACTGCTGCAAACTCCCATGTTGCAGTCTTTTCAGCTTCCTGGCTGAAAATATTGAGCCATTCCTCAGAATGATCATCATTCTCTTCATCTTCTTCTATTGTTAGATTCAGTTCTACAGCTTCCTCAGCTTCCTGGCTGAATATGTTGAGCCATTCCTTAGAATTCTCATTTCCCTCTCCTTCTTGGGTAGCTTCAGATATCTGCTCCAATCCTTCGGCGATAGTATCAGCTAGCTGTCCCTCTATTGTTGCTGCATATGCAACATGGATTTTTTCCTCCTCCTGGCCAAGTGGTAGGAATATCTCGATTCCCCCAATCATTATAAGGCTCCTCAGATCAGCCTCTTGGATGGTGAAAGTTTTTAACTTTTCATCATCTTCATTCATATGGTTTGGAAAACCATATAAATCTTCATCCTCTGTCAGCTGCACCTACTGATCAAAATCAACCTTTGAGTTTATGAAACTCTTAGATAGTCTCATATGCTCATCCCTTCCCATCTGGGAATATGGGATGCTTCCACTACCCTCCTGGCAGTCTTCGAGATCTCGTAGTGACCTCATATCATTGCCCAGCTAGCAATGTGAAATTCCCTGGCTGTCCTCCTGATAGTCTCTGAGATCCCACAGTGATCTCAACTCGTTGCTCACATGGAAAACTGGAATTTCCTCCCTGCTCCCCTGACAGTTCTTGAGATCCTCAACTGATCCCATTTTATCCTCTTCATCGAGAGTTCTCCCAGTCTCGGGTTCACATACCTGAACCATCTCCTTAGGTCCGTCGAGGTTTTAAGCATGCCTCAACCATCCTCTTAACAACCTACGTTGTCTTCTAGCCATCAACTCCTTGACTGGCCAATTTATCTTCGGCTTCCTCATGGGCCATTCATACACCGATCTCGGCTTGATATTCTGCTTCATTCGTAGTTCAATCTCTTCCATTCTTTCCCTGATGTCGGCAAGTTCCTTCCCCCTTTCGGCTATGCTCATCATCTTCGGGTTTTTCCCCACAGCATACCTACGGCCTTCAGTAGCCATGTTGCTATCTTTGTCTGCCCTCCTAGCAAACCTGCTATCGTCACTCTGCAACCCGAGTGTTTCCAGCCTCATCCTTACAGAGTCTCCAGTGCTCTGTCTTCTTCCTTTGCCTTCTCGCTTCACCTAAAATATACAGATGAAATCCTACTTTGATACCAAACTGACGCAGTGTCGCACTCGCAAGAACGTCCGCTTACAGGATCTTCTCTTTCTCATGGCCCGAAGAACTTTAAGGCTCTTCTATTTCCCTATCGGTAAATCTGCACCCATAGTAATCCTCATGGGATCCCCCTTCTTTATAAATCAGGAGATCGGACTTCACAGCTCCGCGAATCCAATGGTCAAGCGTTGGTTCCATGAAACCCTGAAACCCGATATAAGTCAACGCTGACCCTTTCCTTTACCCTGTCGAAACTTCTCCTACTGCGATTTTGGCACTCGCGATGTCAAGCAACTCAGTTCTCCAACTCCCGAGTCCCGATATGCCGAAACTTCGATGCTCTCGTGAGTTGAATTTTCAACGGTACCTTTACTCCATCAACATTTTGGAGTTTGCAATATCACGAATCTTGAGGTAATGATTTTGGAACTTCTCGCCACGAAACTTCGATAGATCGTGCCACCTGTCCTCCACTTTGACCCTTATGGCCCCACACTATCCTTTAGCCGTCGGGATATCACGTTTCATGATATCGCGATTCCTAGTGCCTGGATCTCCGAAATGGATGATCACGTGACACGTGTCTTCCCATAGACGGATGGATCAAATCAACTCTCGCTAGTTCGAGACTTTTTCTACCAATTTTCCCACTTCTCGACCTCGAGAACTCCGATACCCCGAATGCCGATATCCCGATGCCTTTACGGGACTTCTCTCCTCTTTTCATGAAGACTTAACCTTCATGTTTTTTCGGTCAGATCCAACAACTGACGCGTAACTGCGTGAGACCTGACGTCTCACAATCATTCCTCCTTTGCACTTCTCCTGTACTTCCCTCTGGATGAGAAATCTTCAATGATCTAGATCTCTTTACAATCTAATCAGACAACTAACGTTCCTCCTCCTGATCTTTGGCGCTTCCTTCCTACACTTGGAAAAATCCCAAGTTTCCAAAGGCCTCGACCTTTGTCTTTTTCTCCTCTTCAACTCCTGAGCTTCGTCACATGCATAAAAACATTGTCCCTCCTGAGCTTATCCTTCTTTCCTAATCCTCGAAGGATTGTTCAACTCATGCACCTCCATAGGGTATTTGCATGCACTCAAAGGTGTTATTCCGTCCTGAGCTTTCTTGTAGCTTCGACCTCCAAGGAAACTCAATTCTTCTTCTCTTTCTCCCTCAGATGGAGAATTCAGAGGCCCTCCTGGCTCTCCATCAGTCAAGCAACCTCTTTGCTGAGTATTTTTGGGTATTCAATAACCCTACGAAGATCCCTCAATGGATTCTTCCTCCTCAATATAGAACTCAAAGAGTTCTCTTCCCCTATGCCTATCTGTACAACATCTCAATGCCCACCTGGAAGAGTGTCAAGAATCCTCAGAGATTCTAACTTCTTAAGAGCTCACAACAGAGTTCTTCCTCTATGCAGTCCTTGCACTGGCTCGATGCCCACCTGGCAGAGCTTCACATAACTCCTCAGAGCTTTTGTCTGCAACTGTGTTCTCCTTCCACAATTTAGCCTCCAAGGTGTTCAACAACCTTGAGGTCTTTCTTCTGAGTCGTTGATTCCAGTTATTGTGCCGTAGCACGTCTTTGTCTGAACCTGCAGAATTCATAAGTGCTTCAGTGCATTGGTATTCAGAGACCGCAGTACTCTGTCATGACCTCCTAGCATGAAACCTTAAAGACCTTCACCTGAAATCAGACACACCCTTGCAAATGCAAACCTATAGCATACATATATAGCATACATTCATATCATAATAGGACACTCACAGACACCCACACAACATAGAAATACATGCACGAAAAACTGTTTCTGTTTATATTAAAATGGCAAATGCCTGTATTTACAAGGTGTTCCTGAGCACGGCCTGTAACAAGGTCTTGGATCCTTCTTCTCTTCTGCTCTCTACTTGCAGATTCTCTCATATTCTATTTACAACTATTACTCAAGAGATACAATTCATCTTTTTACATGAGGGGGCTCTTCGAGCTCTTCCCTCCAATATACCTACCCTATTTAATTACATTGAATGGGCTCTCTAGTCCAGCATCAGATCTATATCTCAGCCTTACAAAACATTAAAGTCCAATCTACCTAATGCCTGCATAAAGGCATGGCTCTATGGCTCAACAACCTAGACATTTAATTACATTCAATTCTAAATCAAGATGAGGGTTGCGCCTCTCTTCAGCCTTGAATGTGTGCGCTTGACATGGTTGGCTGCTAGTTGGCTGACGTGGAGAGATGCTCCTGCATCAAATATCCTAGTTATTGGCGATGTTTTCTTATGGTTTTGACTCTATTTGGTTTTATTCTACCTCTTTTATAAGTGAAATTTGAGAAGGTCCTCCACGCCATTTCTTCCCAAGAGTCAATAGAATCACATGTTGGAAAAATCACCAACTATGATGCCACTGCAATGTCCCTAACTAGGCTAGGTCAGAATATAACACTTTCTATCCCAAAATTTGTTATTTCTACTTGTGTAAATGTGACACATTTTTTTTATTAATGATGTTGTTAACTTCTTACAAACAATTTTCTCAAATAGGAATATTTTGAAACATATTGCATGCATCCATTAAACATAAAATATAGAAGATAACTATGGCATTTTATTATGGACGGAAACACTGAAAATATCAATAATATAATGATATCTAGTGGTTGTAATAACAACTATAGAATACTCCTAAAAACAAAGATCCAATGGTTGCAAGGGAGTTGTCTAACCTACTACAAAAACAATACAAAGAAAACCTAGAATGATGCCAAATATATGATGTCCATTGCTCCAAGGATCTCCAAGCCCTACACTATTCTAATCCAATAATGTTTTCTCTACAAGAGGCCCTCCAATATTTTTTGCAACCCTCACAAGCGCGATCTGAATTGACTGATGCAATCCTTAATCGTAGAGGTCCTCACAGGATGACTGCGGGATGTCTAGCAGAGCTTCGTGGGACAATATTTGCTCAACCCATGGGGGTGTCTCCTCTCACTGTTTTCCTAAAACCCTCTTGACACCTGGGTAAAATCATGAACATGGGTAATACTTTTGTGAGAATTAGGTCTCCAAAATTCCTAGAGGCATTTTTTCAACCGAAAAAATGTTCATAGGAATTTTTTCAGCCGAAACATTTTTCGGCCGAAAATTTGCATGTCAAATTGAATGATGCCTTGAAGGTGCCCTCAAAATTTGTGTACAATATTTTTTTTATGCATTTTATTCTTATGGTAAGAATATTTCATCCGAAATACTTTTCGTCCGAAAGGTTTGTTTTTAATGGATTCCGTTAAAAAATAGGTTTCAACCGAAAGAATGTTTTGGTTGAAAACCTGAAAATGGGACTGTTTGCAGGAAATTCCAAATTCTCTCTAGCTTACTTGATATTTAGAGGTAGCGGACTCACAAATACTGAAAATTTAGTTTTGGAATTGATACCAACATTTGTGAAATTGAATCTACTTTCATTGGAGATAAAAAAAATTCATTTTCATTGTTTTTATCTAATTTTATTTAATTTTATAAAAAAATCACTGCATAATATTTTTAGGTGAGATTATGATTCAGTGAATTGAAAAATCCATATCTCTAAAAATACACAGTGGAAAATTACGGAAAATTTATACTCATAATCCTTAAACTATTCTCTTCAAAAACATATTTTTATATTTTACTTTTAAGTAAAAATTAATATAGATACATGGTGGGCGAAAACATGTGTTTAAAATCTATAACTTTTTTAGATTGGTCAACTTAAAAAAATTCTAGAAATTAGAATTTTCATCCGTTAGATTCAAAACTATAGTCATAAAAAAATAGAGCCTTTGTATATTGTTGTATTATATTTCATTTGTCAAAAAAAAGGTTTAATAATGGATACATTGTTGGGGAAAAAAGTAACTCATTATCTTGCCATTTTTTTTGAAGGAACATACTGTCAAACAATTACCAAATTGACATATCAAATCTCAATAAAACAAAATTGAAAAATAGTCAGTAGAAAGCTAACAAAATTCCCCATAAGTTTTTTTTTTTATAGTAAAGTAAAATTATAAATAAAAAAAATTATTTTTTTTACTGGATGTTGAAGAACCTGTTAAAATCAAATAAAAATTCTCATAAAACAAGCAAAAGTGTTACCCATCTTCATGATTTTACCCACTTGTGGATTTTATGATTGACCTCTTCCAAAAAATGTTGTGAATCACCTGCACAACACGATATTCCCCCAAACTATATTCAATATGAAATCAACACTACAATGTACTCGAATGTGGATTCTAGATGAATCCTCCTCCTTGTCTAGTTAGGGTGGATATTGTGCCACCGAAACTAAACTTAAATGGAAGGCTTTTGCAAAACGCTAATGAAAAATTGGATCAAATAGCACATCAATAAGACATCAATTCATAATTCCAAAGAGAAGGGTTTCCCCTCTATTTATCCTTCCTCCAGGTCTTCTTGAGCTTTCCCCATTTTGATTGAACCAAACCCTCATTTTATTTTCCCTCCAATTTCATGAAAATGAAGTTATTTATTTTATTTAATTTCAGTTTAGGGTTTGACACCAAATAAACCTTCTTGACTCCATTTTTCCTTGATGGCTATATCCTTCAAGAGTTGTATAGGCTGTCGAGTCATCCTCTATCATGATCAATTGAAAGGGGGACATTACATGTGACTATCTATGAAAAATACATACTCAAAGTATTGTGATCTTATATGATAAATATACCTTATAATACTCATATTTTTGGGTCAAAAATACCAAATTCAATCCCGAAATCAGAAAGTGGCATTTCAAGAATCACATTTTAATTCCAAGGTTAGAGTTACCACATTTTCCCTCCTTGGCCTTAAATATTGGTAAATTTGCAAACAAAGACCTTTAAATTGATCCCCAAATAAAAATAGTGTGCTCCCATAATCACATTTTTTCCCACAGTTAAAATTACAACTTGCTTGAAAGCATGGTTTTAACAACCGATACCATTCTAAACAAACACCTTAAAATTGACTTTACAATCAAAATGAGTGTTAGTAGCAACACCCCTTTTCTCGGGGTTAATATTAAAACTTGTTTGAAATTGTGTCCTTGAAACCTCATAGAATTTTAAACTAAAACCTCAAAATCAATATTTGAATCAAAGTGTGATAGTTACAAATAGCACATTTTTGTGTTTCAATCTTAAGATTGCAACAATTTTGAAAACATGACCTAAAAAATGATACACACACACACATATAACAAACAAAGATTAAAAAATATATTAAAATAAATCAATGAAAATTGAATATAAAAAATATATATATCCATTACATTAAAAATGAATAAGGAAAAATATTTTTTAAGAAAAGGAAGAAAAAAAATTTCATCAAAAAATTATCTCTATCTATCTATGTATACATATATAAGATATTTAAAATACATCACTTAAAAAAATAAAAATTTAAAAGAAAAAACATTTATTAAAAAAAAAAGAAAATAGAGGATGACCCATCGTTATACGAAACTCGTGTGGGGAGGGAACGAAGGACAAGAACATCCCTATGCCTCCTCGCTCAATCCCCGTATGGATTGCGTGTCAAAATGGGTTTACAATGGGAGATTACTCTTACAAACCTGTCATTTTAGGCAGTCCATGGGAGGAGGGAGCGAGGGGGTGGGACCCCTCCCCTCCATGATCACCCCCCTCCCCCACTATGACCCACTTGTAAAGACAATTTTTTTTACAGGTATGTCATGGGGGAGGGAGTGATGGGTAAGGGTCGAACCCCTCCATAATCCCCCATCCCCCCCCCCAAAAAAATGACCTACTTGTAGAAATATCTTTCTTCACATAGATGCATCTGTAGTAACACATTTATAAATTGGTCATTACAAGCAAGTTGCATTGAAAGGAAGTAGGTGTAAAGTTATGGGGAGGGGATCCTCCCTACCTAACTCACCTATATAGATGGGTTTATGGGAAGATATTTCCATAATTCCCCTTGTTCATAAATATCGCCAATCTCATCCAATACCCCACAACAACTCTGGTTTTATTTTTATATTTTTTAAATTTAATTTGTATATTTTAAAATTGTTTTTAAATGGTGTGTTTTGATGTTTTTTTAAATAATAAATTATTTATTTATTAATTTTTTTTTAAATTTGTTTTCTCATAGTATACTTTAAATTATTATAATTATTATTTTTTTTTAATTTTAATTCACTTTTATTTATTTTTAAAAATATTTCCTCTAAACACACACATATAGGGTTGTTTCTCTATGTTTTTCCTGCATCTTTTATTTTTATTTTTATTTTCTAATGTTTTTACTTTTTTGGTAAAATGTGAGTTTTTTAGGTAATGGTTTGAAAAAAGTCGTAATTTTTAGCTCAAAGTCCACAAAAAATTGGTTACTTGTAATTCCACACTTTAAAACAAGTTTTAATATTAACCATGGAAAAAGGGATATTGTTATTAGCACAATTTTTTTATTCGAATGAAAATTTTAAGGTTTATATTCAGAATAGTAGCAATTGTCAAGGCCATGATTTCAATCAAGTTGTAATTTTAACCGTCCCCTTAAAATATAGGTAGTTGGACAATTGTTTTTCGATTTAAGTGTCAATTTTGAGTTTTTTGTTTGCAACTTAACAAATCAAGATTGATTTTTTTTGTAATTTCAACCCAAAAATATTGTTACTAGTAGCACCACTTTTTCAAATGGGGATATAAATATCCAATAAATATGACGGTTTAAAGAATGATAACTTTGAAGGGTTCTCATCAAGTTCATAACTATGTATAAAGTTGGAAAATACTTAAATGCATTTTAACTAAATAGACCAATTCCATTTATTTTGGAAAGGAAATCATCTTTACAAATTTTGGCTTAACAAAAAGCTTGAGGACACTAATGAATAAAATTGATGTAAGATTTTTTATTCATTATACTCTTTTTTAATAATTGAAAAAAAAAATTGTGTTCTTTTCATTATACTCTTTTTCCATGAAAGAAGAAAAAAATGTTTTTCTTCCATAAAATTGATGTAAGATTATTCATTTTTTTTTCATTACACTCTTTTCCATAATTGAAAGAAGAAAATAAAATTGATATAAGATTTCTTACCCATTTTTTTTTATTACGTCGAAAGGCGTACACCTATTGATAATGGGAAGATTTAATAGGAGGTTAGTGCTTAATAAGTTTTTCATGGACATGATTAAATATGGCTGGAATATTCTTAGTAGTCACACAAAATAAATGGTTGTGATTTCAATCATTAACTTCCTAGCTATTATAAAGACATCCGTTTATGTGTTTACTTTTTTACATTTAGTTAATCATATTTAAAAATTATTTTGATAGCTAACTGATTGCCACATAAGTGATTAACATAAATTAAAATATTAACACCAGATAAATGAAGCTCAATCGTTTATTTGTTAATCAATAATAATATTTAATATATTCTTTTAAAGATTAATTTCATCTTATCAGACGTTCACCAGCAGCTATTTAGCTCCTATGCTAATTATAATCTTTTTCCATAATTGAAAAAGAAAAACTTGTCGTTCTACACCATGGCGAGTTAGTCCTTGCAACCTTATTTGATGATAAGATGTCGAGTATTTGCAATTGAAGGGTAATTACGCCAAAAGAACCCTCCCCTGCTTTTTCGTTCTCATGGTTGCCCGAACCTTACATTGTTGAAATATCGCCCCATCTTAAACAATAGTGTGTAATGTTAGTATCGTATCTTCCATCAAATTGCTTTTTGATTCATGTATACTTATATAGTTATACAATACCATGATTTAATTAAATAACTTATCATCTATATACAATGATGTAAGTTGAATTTGGTCTGAGCTGGAATCTAATAAAATATAAAGTGTTGGTTATTTGGTTTAGTTGCCAAGCCATAACCAGCATGTCCGTTCATGTTAGAAAGACGGCCAAAAGAGATAAACAACAATTATGAATCATTAAAGAGTTAATAAGTAATTAAATGAGTAAAAAACCATAAAATATGTAAATGGCATGATAGGCAATGGTAAGCTTTAATCAGCATGTACCTTTATGTTCCGACGTAAAATAATTAAATTTTTTCATGGTAGTCACATATGTATAACTCTGTCAAGTTTCGCATCAGAACATGAATGAATGCATACGTTGGCTAAGACTGGTCAAAGTTTATAGTTAATAATCAATATGGAGTTTAGTTCTTATGAGTCTTTTTATTATCAAATTATTGGTCACTTGTTTTTAATATTTTTGCTATCTACCAATTTTGTTTAAATATATGGATTTGTTAAAAAAATTATTAATATTTTTGTGGTGTATCAATATTATTAATAACAATCACTTTACTTTATAAAAGTCGTTGATATAAGTTTATAGGCGTCATTTATTCATCTTTTCAAACTAATGGATATGAATCACTTTTATAAAGTGGTTGTACTCACTTTTACAAAATAATTGTTGCTAGTTGATGGTCGACATGCCTTTGGGACCACTATTAATATATTAATACATAATTAATGTATTAATTAATTATTACATTAATATTATATTAATGTATATAAATTAATGAGATCTATTAATGTAATAAATAATAATAATGTATAAATATAATCATTAAATTAAAGTATTACTTTATATTAATGTAGTTGATTGATACATTAATAATGTAATGATACATTAATGTATTGTATTAATGTAATGTATAAATTAAAATATGATTTTACATTAATATATAAAGTAACTTATTAATTGAATGATATATTAATAATGCAATGTATTAATTAATTTATACATTAATGTATAATGTAAGGTATATTAATTAATTTATACATTAATACATTAATTAATTCATACATTAAATACATTATTTATAATATATTTATTAGTATTAGTCTTTTTATTTTTTTTGTAAGTTAGGAAGTGTATTAGAACCCGCTAAGCAGTAAAATTTACACCTGTCATGTTGTCATACAAGGCTATGGAAGCATTTCTCTGGTGGGAAACCAATGCTGCCACATGGTCGTTAAGATTCAAAATAACCATGCAAAACTTGCTCAGTTGTAAGAAACTAAAATGTAACGCGTTAGACCTAGTGTCTCACCAAGGGAAAGAGTTCTATTGGCTAGACTGTGCATTCGAAAAATGAAAAAATTGAGCTATTATAAAGTTGTAAATTCCTAGATCTAAGAAGATGCACACGGCATAGAGCTTGTGAATTATACTTGTTGTAATCATAAAAACACGGGAAACCTGAGCGAGAAGGAGGTATCCAGCGCTGGGATTGAGCCTTTTCTATTTCTATCGATTTTACGCAGTGTCTCTGCCTAGCTTTCCCATGCCTACATGCGTAACACTTTTGCTTGTTTTAAGACAATTTTTTTTTAATTTTAACAAGTTCTTCAACTTTCGGTAAACAAAAGTATTTTGTTTATTTAGAATTTTACTTTCCTGTAAAAACAAAACTTGTGAAGAATTTTGTTAGGTTTCTACTAAATATCTTTCAATATTTGATACGTCAATTTGGCAATTGTTTGACAATATGTTCCTTAAAAATGAAGGGAAAGATAATGAGTTATTTTTTCCCACAATAATGTATCCATTATTAAACTTTGGTTTTTGACAAATGAAATATACTACAACAATCTACAAGGACTCTATTTTTTTATGACTATAGTTTTGAATCTAACTGATGAATATAATTTCTAGAATTTGTTTAAGTTGACCAATCTAGAAAAGTTACACATTTAAAACACATTCTTTCTTCCACCATGTATCTATCTTAAGTTTTTCTTAAAAATAAAATCTAAAAATACCCTTTTGAAAAGAACAGTTTAAGGATTATGAATATAAATTTCTCATAATTTTCCACTTTGTATTTTTAGAGGTATGGATATTTCATTTCATTGAATCATAATCTCACCTAAAAATATTATGGAGTGATTTAAAAAAAAAAAAAAAAATTAGATAAAAACAATGAAAATAAAAACAAATTATACCGAATGAAAATAGATTCAATTTTAAAAATGTTGGTATCAATTATGAAACTAAATTCTTAGTATTTGTAGGAGTCCACTACCTCCAAATATGTAGTAAGATGGAGAGAATTTGCAGTTTCCTGCAAAGAGTCTCACTTTCAAGTTTTCGGCTGAAATATTCTTCCGACCGAAACCTAGTTTTTAACAGGAAAATAATTCATTCGAAAATTTTTTTACATGAATTTGGAGGGTGTCGTTAAATTTGACATGCAAATTTTTGACTGAAAAAGGTTTCTACTGAAAAAATTCCTGACAGCATTTTTTCGGCCGAAAAATTGCCACTAGGAATTTTGGAGACCCGATTGTCACGAATGTGTTACCCAACTTCATGATTTTACCCATGCATGAAATCCCAAATAAGAGTCATAAAAAAATCCTCTCTGTGAATCTTCTCTTCTTCCTTGTGCTACATTTCTTTGATGACATCATTGATGCCCTCAATCGCTTGCTTAATGGCCGCCAAACACTCCTGGATTACTTCCCTCCCTGTGCAATGGGTGCAAATAGGAGGGGGTAGAGGAGGTGGAGGTACGTTAGAGGAGGAGGTGGGG
>JZKD02S1728735.1:614992-642719 GCA_000966675.3 Picea glauca
CTGTCACCTGGCACTGTCTGCAAAACTGCAAGCTCCCTTGACTATCGGTTCATTTTTCTCTTTATTTATTTGGTTTCATCAAGCTCATCATCTATTCATTCCCATGCCTCTCCTGTTGCACCATCGGCAGCTGGCCCTTGGGCTCTGTGGGATGAAAAGCAAGAGCGATGGAGAGAATGAGCGGTAGAAGATCTGCAATAATATGCAAGATCAGCAAAATCGTCGAAACAAAGAGGATAATTCGACGATGGAACAAACTGACCTACATTCATGGAGTAATCATTGGCATAAAGCAGATGCTGTCGATGAGATTTTCTTACTGTTACGATGAAGGTGTGCAGGATAAAATATGTGGCGATTCAGAGAGCACGTCCGGGGGCGTCCCTGGCGATGTGTCGGAAGGGCATCTGGCTGTTTATGTCGGGAAGGAGGAGGAGGTGCTGGAGCGCGTTGTTATTCCGGTGGCTTATTTAAGCCATCCGCTCTTCTTGAAACTCCTCCACAATACCGAAGAGGAGTTTGCCTTCAATTATCCTCACGGTCGTCTTACGATTCCCTGCGACCCGGCCCTGTTCGCTCCCATTATTGACGGCGTTAGACATAACGGCAATCATCATCATGGCGACGACATTGGCCACCGACTTGCATAGATCCATACTAAACCTTTGCATATAAAAATAACAATTTATGTGGATGTTTCTAGTGACTGATTACGGGGTGACAATATTTACTTATTGGGTTTAACGTCTGTTTAGTGATTGATTCCGGGACGATTACATTTATTTATTGGCTTAACGTCATAAAACGGTTTTATTGTATTAGTTTGATGTTTTAAAATTGTAATTTTGTTTTAAAATTAATAATTTTTTAATAATTTATTCAAATTTAATGTCTTAAATTAGTTTTTATATTTAAAATATGTCTTATTATACCTCCCTGCCGGCATGGTATATTGTAATCAGTTTTGAGTTGACCGTCTATTGTTGTCGTTGACCCAAAAAAATTTATGAATTTTCTCATGATTTAACTTTATACATTGAATTGTTCTCGAGGTGTAGGACAGTCGGTGACGGAGTGTGTTGTTAAGCCACTCCGTGATGTTAAAGTCATCGGTTTGAAACCTGCGGGGACAAAAAATCCAACCATGTTAAGGGTTGGTGTGGCTCAGGCCGGGTGCGATAGATGCCCCTGAGTCGCGGTTTCTCAAGCCACAGGTTAATCGCAGGTCCTGCACAAATTAACAAACAAAAAAAAAACTTTATACATTGAATTTTATTATTATTATTTTAATATTTTAATTTAACTTTATACATTGAATTTTATTATTATTTTTAAATATTTTAATTTATTTATTTGATATATTATCAATTATTTTTTTTTTTTAAATTTTATTATGATTTTAAAATATTTTAATTTATTTATTTAACCTATGATTTTCTTAAATATTTTGATTTATTTATTTCAATATATCATTGATTAATTTTTTTTAAAGTGTTATTGCAGAAGCGATGACGACATTCTTGGAGCAAGAAATTGTTTAATGCTAAAGTAACTCATGTATGACACATTAAATAAATAAGCACAAACTTTTCCATTACCTTAGGGCTGACTAAGTTTGAAAGGGAATGGATGTAATTACTTTTCCACAAAAAGGTACGTGCTTTTGTATTTTTTCTTCTAATTATGTATATAGAAAGTATTTTGTAATTTTTTTTTAAATTATGATTATATTTTTTTATTTGCCAAGTGTTAAATAGAGTTATTTATTTTGATTTTAATAAATATTTTAATTATTAATAATAATGATAACATTTTTATTATTAAGTTTTTTAAAATGTTAAATAAACTTATTTATTTTGATTTTAATAAATATTTTAATTATTAATAATAATGATAACATTTCTATTATTAAGTTTTTTAAAATTATTGATAAATGAATTGGTTTGGTTTAACATTTCTTTGCTTTACTAAATAGAGTTACCACTGGGAAAAAATTTGAAACAAGTTTTAAAACTTTATCATCCCATAATAAACATATCAGAAGTTACGTTTAAGTTTAAAGTTACAAAGGTAAATCATTACATTAAAACATTTTTAAGTTATAGGAAGCACATATAAGCAGCTTTGCTGCACTTATTTACTTATTCATTTAGATTTATTAAAATAACTTTTATAGTGATAAAATAGTTTTCTCACTCACTTTTTAGTAATATTTTTAATAATGTAATAATAATACTTTTAATAATATATTGATTAATTGAGGGTAAAAATAATTTCTTAATATAATTTTTACAATTATGAAGAAGATGATAGTTATTATTGTTCATTGAAATTAATTTTTGATATAATTAATTGATTTTTTATTAAAAAAATATTTGAAATTATGACAAATTTTTTCAACCCATGTTATTTTATAAGCTCATAACATTTAGTTTTTATTTTATCATTGTTAATTTTCTTCTTCAGACTAATTATAATACAAATATATTTTTGAACCTTTTTAATAGGTGTCAATGAACTCTTTATAATAGTTTAATTTCTTTTACTTTTATTTTTTTTTATGGTACTTCAATTTCTTCTTAAATTTAGATGTGATACTCTTTTTAATGGTATCAATATTTTGGAGAGTGACCTCTTTCTCTATTGTGAAATGGTTTAGCCAAAACTTGTCATTTTTATGCCAATCATTTTTGGACTTTAGGTGACAATTTGAAGAAAACATAAAAAGAATCTTACCTTTCATCTTAGTTGTCAAAAGAATATGGATTTCATTAAATTTCCTCGAGGATTCTCTAGATAAAAATCCAATCATAAATCCATATAAGATAAAATGATTTAAAAGAGTTTAAACAAGGAAATTCAAAACCTCACATCCATACAAGATTATAGGAGTCACTAAACTTTTAAACAGGATATTTTTTATTCTTTCCATAGCTAGAATGTTAAGTTTTCCATCCTTCATAAAGTATTTTCCACATGTTACAATTATAGTTAAACTTGTAATAAAGGTTGTCTTGAATATATTTGTATGTATTAACTTCTTATCAATTGTTATTATCATATACATAATTAATATAAGTAATATTTTAAACTTAGATTCTTATAATTTTGTTTTGTGCATATTCACTTTCATAATTATGTGAAAACAAAAATTAACAAAAATGTTTGAATATATTTGTATGTATTAACTTCTTATCAATTGTTATTATCATATACATAATTAATATAACTAATATTTTAAACTTAGATTCTTATAATTTTGTTTTGTGCATATTCACTTTCATAATTATGTGAAAACAAAAATTAACAAAAATGTTTTCTAGATCTTTGAAATTTCTTTAAAAGTTATAAAATCTCCTCTTTACATTTTGAATTTAACATGCTAAAATAACTTTTACTATTATATAATCTATTTTTTTATATTTTTATAACAATTCTCCTTTTTTTTTTTATTTGTATTTTAATAATAATTTATTAATTATTTCTAAACAAATATACTTGTAAATTTCATAAAATATCTTTTACCTATTTTTCATATTTAATTTAAATTTTAAATATTTTTTTTATTAATAAAATTGTCTTCCTTTACATTCATATTTTTATAATCATTTATTATAAACTTACATTGTTTTCATTTTATAAGAAAATACACCATATCTCTCTCAATTAATGATGCAAGATATCATCCCCTAGCGAGTGAAGAGCAATTAGAAATAGCAGAAATGTAAATGAAGTTTATTATGTGAGGTTAGAAGTTTGAAACCTCATCTTATATTGTGTATTGCATAGTGGGAACCGTATCACACCTGGAGGTTATAGTGGTAGCGGTCGGAATCGACCCTGTGTCACGCAAGTACGAGCCCAACACAATCGCTGATTCCACCACACAAAAAAATAAATGGTGCAACATATCCCTTTTTATTGTAAAGTGAATCTTACTTTTTATATTAAGGTGTGGGGTTGGCTAGCCTATCCTTATCAATTACAATCAATAACCCCCACCTAATACATATAATGATATTAGAGACAAAATTGTATGTGAATGTTGATTGAAGTTTTAATATGATAGTTTTTTTGAGCTCCTATACTATTATATAGTAATTTATCTTCTAAAAAAATTCACAATCACGTATCTATAGGTTGTATGTTTACATTTCCAATATATGTTATTTCATTATGATGATTTCACCTTTTTTGTTTCTGTCTGAGATGTCTTTAATTTGTTAAGATAGGTTTGTCATACACCTTGCAATGTAGAGTTCGAGAAGAAATAAATTCAAAACTGGAGCAAGAATAATGTAGTGATAAGCAATGAATAGGTGTAGAGCTATGCAGAAAATAATGTAGTGTTATAGTGGAGTAGAGCTATAGCAAGGAATAACCTCTTGGTGGTTTCCAATATGCAGAAATGGTAAAGAATAAATGGTTTATGGTTTTAATATGCCTATTTATTTGAGTGCTAGGGTGGAGGAAATGATAGAGAGTAAATTTTAGCTTATTGTTATGTTGTTTTATTTTTTTTAGGAATGTGTCATTGTTAAACACTCTTGTTGAGAGCACATATACTCTATATGGTAACCTTTTAGTTGTTGAATAATAAATAGTGTGTCTTAGAGCATGGGTTTTTTCTCCCATTAGGTTTTCCCAAAGATATTGTGATGTTAATGATTTGTTGTTTATTTATGTGTTTTCCACTTTTCTATTTTTAATTTCTACACATCATTCTCTCATAAATTAATACAAGAAGCATACTCCACATCTCAACTTATTTTTATATTGTTTGAAAATCCCAAATCCAATCTACCATAATTATTTGTTTAATGTTTTTTAAATATCAATTGGGTGAGTGCAAGCTAATGATGGTCCATCATGACACGTTAGTGGCAATGCAACCCTGGAAAAACAACAATATTTTAACTTGGATGGATTATTCGAGGTACTTTTATAATGAATTTGAATATGGTGTAAGAAGATGAAATGTAGGAAATTAAATTAGCTCTCCTAATAAAGAAGTTTTATTCATATAAATTGTGAATAACTATGTTAAATTTGATTTTTTCTAATAGTGGTATCTTATTTTTCCAAAAAAATATAAAGTATATAGTTTTGTTGACGGCGTTAGACATAACGATAATCATCACCATGGCTTGGGCATTGGCCACCGACTTGCATAGATGCATACTAAACCTTGCATATAAAATTAACAATTTATGTGGATGTTTCTAGTGACTGATTACGGGGTGACAATATTTACTTATTGGGTTTAACGTCTGTTTAGTGATTGATTCCGGGACGATTATATTTATTTATTGGCTTAACGTCATAAAACGGTTTTATTGTATTAGTTTGATGTTTTAAAATTGTAATTTTGTTTTAAAATTAATTTTTTTTTAATAATTTATTCAAAGTTAATGTCTTAAATTAGTTTTTATATTTAAAAAATCTCTTATTATACTTCCCCACCGGCATGGTATTTTGTAATCAGTTTTGAGTTGACCGTCTATTAGTTGTCGTTGACCCAAAAAAATTTATGAGCTTTCTCATGATTTAACTTTATACATTGAATTTTTTTATTTATTTTTTTTTAATATTTTGATTTAACATTATACATTAAATTTTATTATTATTTTTAAATATTTTAATTTATTTATTTGATATATTATCGACTATTTTTTTAAAATTTTATTATAGTTTTTAAATATTTTAATTTATTTATTTAACCTATAATTTTCTTAAATATTTTGATTTATTTATTTGAATATATCATTGATTAATTTTTTTTAAGTGTTATTGCAGAAGCGATGACGACATTCTTGGAGCAAGAAATTGTTTAATGCTAAAGTAACTAATGTATGACACATTAAATAAATAAGCACAAACTTTTCCATTACCTTAGGGCTGACTAAGTTTGAAAGGGAATGGATGTAATTACTTTTCCACAAAAAAGTACGTGCTTGTTTATATAGAAAGTAGTTTGTATTTTTTCTTTTAATTATGTATATAGAAAGTATTTTGTATTTTTTTTTAAATTATGGTTATATTTTTTTATTTGCCAAGTATTAAATAGAGCTATTTATTTTAATTTTAATAAATATTTTAATTATTAATGATAATCATAACATTTCTATTATTAAATTTTTAAAAATTGTTGATAAATTAATTGGTTTGGTTTAACATTTCTTTGCTTTACTAAATAGAGTTACCATTTACTTATAAGATAGGGAAAAAATTTCAAACAAGTTTTAAAACTTTACCATCCCATAATAAACATATAAACATATCGGAAGTTACGTTTAAGTTTAAAGTTACAAAGGTGAATCATTACATTAAAACTTTTTTGGGTTATAGGAAGCACATATAAGCAGCTTTGCTGCAATTATTTACTTATTCATTTAGATTTATTAAAATAACTTTTATAGTGATAAAATAGTTTTCTCGCTCACTTTTTACTAATATTTTTAATAATATAATAATAAAACTTTTGATAATATATTGATTAATTAAAGGTAAAAATAATTTCTTAATATAATTTTTACAATTATGAAGAAGATGATAGTTATTATTGTTCATTGAAATTAATTTTTGATATAATTAATTGATTTTTTATTAAAAAAATATTTAAAATTATGACAAATATTTTCAACCCATGTTATTTTAGAAGCTCATAACATTTAGTTTTTATCTTATCATTGTTGATTTTCTTCTTCAAACTAATTATAACACAAATATATTTTTGAACCTTTTTAATAGGTGTCAATGGGCTCTTTATAATAGTTTAATTTCTTTTACTTTTATTTCTTTATGGTACTTCAATTTCTTCTTAAATTTAGATGTGATACTCTTTTTAATGGTATCAATATTTTGGAGAGTGACCTCTTTCTCTATTGTGAAATGGTTTAGCCAAAACTTGTCATTTTTATGCCAATCATTTTTGGACATTAGGTGACAATTTGAAGAAAACTTAGAAAGACTCTTACCTTTCATCTTAGTTGTCAAAAGATTATGGATTTCATTAAATTTCCTCCAGGATTCTCTAGATAAAAATCCAATCATAAAGACATATAAGATTAAATGGTTTAAAAGAGTTTAAACAAGGAGATTCAAAACCTCACATCCACAAAAGATTATAGAAGTCACTAAACTTTTAAATAGGATATTCCTTATTCTTTCCATAGCTAGAATGTTAAGTTTTCCATCCTTCATAAAGTATTTTCCACATGTTACAATTATAGTTAAACTTGTAATAAAGGTTGACTTGAATATTTGTATGAATTAACTTCTTATCAATTGTTATTATCATATACATAATTAATATAAGTAATATTTTAATCTTAGATTCTTATAATTTTGTTTTGTGAATATTCACTTTCATAATTATGTGAAAACAAAAATTAACAAAAATGTTTTCTAGATCTCTCAGATTTCTTTAAAAGTTATAAAATCTCCTCTTTACATTTTGAATTTAACATGTTAAAATAACTTTTACTATTATAAAATCTATTTTCTTATATTTTTATAACAATTCTCTTTTTTCTTTAAATTTTTATTTTAATAATAATTTATTAATTATTCCTAAACAAATATACTTGTAAATTTCATAAAATATCTTTTACCTTATTTTTCATATTTAATTTAAATTTTAAATAATTTTTTTATTAATAAAATTGTCTTCCTTTACTTTCATATTTTTATAATCATTTATTATAAACTTACATTGTTTTCATTTTATAAGAAAATACACCATATCTCTCTCAATTAATGATGCAACATATCATCTTCTAGCGGGTGAAGAGCAATTAGAAATAGTAGAAATGTAAATGAAGTTTGTTATGTGAGGTTAGAAGTTCGAAACCTGGTCTTATATTGTGTGTTGTGTAGTGGGCACCGTAGCATACCTGGAGGTTATAGTGGTAGCAGTCGGAATCGACCCTGTGTCAGGCGAGTACCAGCCCGACCCAGTTGTTGATTCCACAACACAAAAAAATAAATGGTGCAACATATCCCTTTTCATTGTAAAGTGAATCTTACTTTTTATCTTAAGGTGTGGGGTTGGCTAGCCTATCCTTACCAATTACAATCAATAACCCCCACCTAATACATATAATGATATTAGAGACAAAATTGTATGTGAATGTTGATTGAAGTTTCAATATGATAGTTTTTTTGACCTCCTATACTATTATATAGTAATTTATCTTCTAAAAAAATTCACAATCACGTATCTATAGGTTGTATGTTTACAGTTCCAATATATGTTATTTCATTATGATGATTTAACGTTTTTTGTTTCTGTCTGAGATGTCTTTAATTTGTTAAGATAGGTTTGTCATACACCTTGCAATGTAGAGTTCGAGAAGAAATAAATTCAAAACTGGAGCAAGAATAATGTAGTGATAATCAATGAATAGGTGTAGAGCTATGCAAAAAATAATGTAGTGTTATAGTGGAGTAGAGCTATAGCAAGGAATAACTTGTTGGTGGTTTCCAATATGCAGAAATGGTAAAGAATAAATGGTTTATGGTTTTAATATGCCTATTTATTTGAGTGCTAGGGTGGAGGAAATGATAGAGAGTAAATTTTAGCTTATTGTTATGTTGTTTTATTTTCTTTAGGAATGTGTCATTGTTAAACACTCTTGTTGAGAGCACATATACTCTATATGGTAACCTTTTAGTTGTTGAATAATAAATAGTGTGTCTTAGAGCATGGGTTTTTTCTCCCATTAGGTTTTCCCAAAGATATTGTGATGTTAATGATTTGTTGTTTATTTATGTGTTTTCCACTTTTCTATTTTTAATTTCTACACATCATTCTCTCATAAATTAATACAAGAAGCATACTCCACATCTCAACTTATTTTTATATTGTTTGAAAATCCCAAATCCAATCTACCATAATTATTTGTTTAATGTTTTTTAAATATCAATTGGGTGAGTGCAAGCTAATGATGGTCCATCATGACACGTTAGTGGCAATGCAACCCTGGAAAAACAACAATATTTTAACTTGGATGGATTATTCGAGGTACTTTTATAATGAATTTGAATATGGTGTAAGAAGATGAAATGTAGGAAATTAAATTAGCTCTCCTAATAAAGAAGTTTTATTCATATAAATTGTGAATAACTATGTTAAATTTGATTTTTTCTAACAGTGGTATCTTATTTTTCCAAAAAAATATAAGGTATATGGTTTGTACCTTAACAATGAATTTTTTTCCAAAAGCTTATATATTTGTAGGGAACCCATTTTTACGATGTCATTTATTTTTTGGAAATTTATAATATTAATTATATATATATTTTTTAAATTATCAAATTTAACATATCCCTAAAATTACAATCTCTTTTGTTCGTGCAATATAAGAAGGTCTTAACATGATCAAAATGATTTATTTTTAAGATCTTAAGTATCGGTCTCCTCTAGTGTCGCATATAACAAATTCGAGAAATGGTTAAGATGAAAAAAAACTATAGAAGAAATAAGAGAGGTATGTATTCTAGGATTTTGATATATGTCAAGACAAAAATAGATTAAAAATAATAAACATTATTAATTTAAAAGGAAAATTGTATATTTGGAATCTACACAACCAACTCTATCTGTTTCTATAGTTTCGTCAATAACTAAATTGTGTAACCTATAGAAACATAACGTCAAATACAAAGATATTGAGAGGAATTCATAAAAATGGAGGTTCTTATGTATTTGTAGACCAAACCACTAAGTTTGTCATCTCGAACCTAAATATAAGGCAACCAACTCAACAAACATGTATGTGAGAGTAGTCACTTTTGTAGATTTTAACCTTGTACAATATTTTACTACAAATAGATTTTCAATAGTGATACATTGTTTACAATACAATATGCATATAGGAGCCAACGACATCTAAAGCCCTAACCCTATGACCTGGATTATTAAAAAATCCTAATTCATTAACCGAAAAAAGAAAACCATCAACAAAAATCATGTGCCAAAAAAATTCCCATCAATGGACACGAAAAATCGAGGCGACACAAAAAATGAGAGAAAATTACGACATATTTCCTGAGGAAAATAAATTTTCTCAGGGGCGCTTCCCCCGAATTCCCACATAGGGGGGATATCGTTCCGCTGCAACCCTCGAAGGGGAAACATCCTCAAACGTCCCTGCATGCTCGCCGAAACATAGGAGACATTATGGCTAGTCCTGTAAAGAATATAAAAAATACCCATCATTCTCCCACTTGTTGTTTTCTTTGCATACAGGGGATTATAGGGTTACATAGTCAACAATCCAGGGTAGCAATGCCCATGGATCCTCTACACCAAGAGAAATTCTCAATGCTCACATATTTTGTTAATGAATCTGCAACATTCTTCAAAGTGTCCACATTCATCAAGAACACTTTCTTTTCTTCAACCATGTCTCTCACAAAGTGATATTGAATATCAATATCATTCATATTCGAATGATAAGACAGGTTCTTTTCCATAAAAATTGCACTATGACTATCACAATATATCCTTACAGCTTGTTGTACCAACCCAATACCTAAACACAATCTTTCTAATCATACTACTTCTTTACTTGCATGAGTGGTTGTCATGTATTTAGATTCTATTGTTGAAAGTGCCACTATAGCCTCTATTTTTCTCATCCAACTAATTTCTCCTCCAAACAAGATAAACACATACATACTTGTATATATCCTATGATCTAGATATTCATTCCAGTCTGCATCCACAAAGCCATGTATTTCCAACACTCTTTCCAATCCTGGTCTTCCTTGGTAGTACAATCCATAACTAACTATGCCAGGCATATACATGAAAACCCTTTTTACTATTTTCCAATGCTCCTTCCTTGTTTTTGACATATACATGCTCAAAAATCCCAGTGCATGTGCAATTTATGGTCTAGTATAGACCATTTCATACATCAAAATGCCAATTGACCCACATATGGAACATGAGACGTGTCCTCCTCCTCTTCCCATGTCTTGGAACATTGATCTATATATAAATTTACACCAACATGAATAGGGACCTTGAATGGTTTGCATTCCTGCATATTAAACCTCTGCAATATTTTCTCTGATTTAACTACAATTTTCTCTTTTTTCGATCTCTTTTAATTTCCATGCCCAAAAAGAAATTTGAAGCACCGAGATCCTTCATGTCAAATTTAGAGGACAACTGAGTTTTCACATCATGGATAATGTCCTTTTTGTTTCCTATCACCAACATGCCATCCACATACAAGACCAAATAAATCAAATGATCACCAATTAATTCAAAATACATACAATGATAATTTTTTCTTCTTGTGAAGTCAAGTCCTAGCATATAAGTATCAAAATTTTGATACCACATCCTTGGTGATGTTTTTAAACCATACAAGGAATTTTTCATCTTGCATACAAGATCCTTCTTTCCCTTCACAACAAATCCTTCTGGCTGCTTCATCTGAATTTCTTCTTACATATCTCCATATAGGAATGTTGTATTCACATACATTTGTTCTATTTCAAAATCAAATGCAACAACAACATGTAACATAAATCTTATAGAAGTTAACTTGGAAAAATGAGAAAAGATCTCACCAAAATCAATTCCCTCAACTTGGGAATAATTGTTTGCTACTAACCGATCTTTGTATTTCTCTACTTTTCCTTTTGCATTCATATTCTTTTTAAATAACCATTTCCTTCCAATGTGATTTATTTTAGTCAACCACTCATCTATATCCAATGATACCATTTCTTCATCCATGGATTTTTTCTAGAGCTTTCCATCCTCTGAATCCACAACCTCCAATAGAGTTCTAGGATCATCATTAGTAATACACAAAAAAAAAATCGAATGGAAATCAGATGGAGTTTACCTTTCTCGTAGCCTTCTTTCTCGAACCAATCTCCTCAATACTAGAGTATGAGGATCTTCTTCTTCTTAGTCCTATTCTTTTGTAGATTTTGATTCATTATCCTTTAAATCAAACTCTATTTTCTCTTGTTCTTCCTTACTTGGTAGGACCTTTTGTTTAACAAAATCCTTCATTTCTCTGAATACCACATATTGGGTATACACAACCTTCTTAGTTTATGGGTTCTATTAGTGATAGAATTTCCCCTAGACTGCTATAGGGTCAAGCCAAGCACATCTTCAATTATTACAATGATTTTATAAATAAGAATGTGTTTAGGGTTTTGAAAGGAGGTGGATCAAGTAGATGGAAAGGGAAATAATAAGAGAAATAGGCTAAATACAGATCAGTAAAAACACCATTGGGCATGGAGACAAGTAAACACCCTGTTAATCGAAGGAAATCAAATTGTATATCAGACAACAAGTTTATATGAAAATGGGTAGAAGAATAGGAAATAAACAAAAAGTAGAACACCCATCAAACCAAGATTCTCTTTGTCAAATGGATGAAATGGTACTTGAAACAAAACACACAAATAATAGGTAGTCACGGAAAAATATTTACCGCTCGGGAATCTAACATCCATGAGCAGCCATTGATTCTCAATGTCTGCAATTCGTTCAAGTAAGATGAGAAACAGAATGTAAAATAAGGAAGATGGAAAAATAGTGTTTAGACAAGAAAAACCATGATATGATAAAACAAATATCATAGATCTCCAATGTCAGAAGAGATCACAAAAATACAATGCCCTTAGGCCACAATAACCCAGACTGGATACTATTTCATCAATATCTTCTCAGGCCTTACCCTCTCGCGCCCCCCCCCCTCTGAATAGTCATATTACCCTGCCTATTTATATAAAATGTTTGTCGTAAAGTCTAATAACAACAAAATCTAATAGAAACAAACCCCTCAACTAAATTTGGTTGCGAAAGTCCCAAATAAAAGAGGTTGCTTATGGATTTGCCATTTGTGTGCTGATTTCATGGCTTGAGAATCTCAACTGTAGCTTAAATGCCCAATTGCTACCTAAAATCATTGATTGAATCCGATGTTGTGAATCTGGAGTTGGACTTTGATTGGTGATTCATTGTTGCCAAGTGTCCCCTTGAAACCTAGATATTATACCCAAATATGATCCTATCATTTCACTGTTTAATTCAAGCCTTGAAGAATTGTTGATCTTTTCCTGAACATATGGATCTTCAAACTAGTATACTGCCAGATGTGCTCTATCACCATTAATAATTTTCCAAGTGGGCTTCATCAATCTAGAGATGTTGTTTGATGTTGTAGACTTGAGCCTTAAATCTTGAACTGAATGCTAAACTCCTTCCTTGAAATATTCCTGTTGAAAATGTGGAATTGTTGCAGATCCATTATATTCCATGAACTCTTCCACCTATTTATTTAAATCCTCAATGTTGCTCGAAGAATTTTGACCAAATACTTGATAGCCTTGAAATCTGGGATTATTGGTTGTATTCCTAGAAACTTTGCCACTAATTGGCATTTGATAAATTCCCCTGGAATCCTGTAGCTATTTGATCAACTTCACTGAACTTTTGTGATACTCTGCCACATGTGCATTTCTTTCAAGAAATACTAGATCTTCTAGTCTCAATATTGAACCAATTTGATCATTGAAAACTATATTTTTACATCAAATCTGATCATGTTATTCATCTTCCTAAAAGTCTTAGATCTGCCTAATTTTCTTCCTTCAAACCTGGAATTCATATACTTCATTCTCATCAGGCATATGATGTAAATTTTGGCCAATATATTTCACTTATGCAACCATAGATTTATTTCCGACAAGAGTCTTCTAGGATTGAAACCTGTCTCTATTTGTAATAGATGAAGACCCATCTACGAATTCCAACATGAACCATCACTTAACATCCTCCTAGTCGCAAGCCTGGAGTGCTCGACCAAAAAAGTATCTTACTCAACATCAGGATCTACACTAAACTCAAAAAGGCAAGGCCGAATGGACCTGGAATTTGTAGATGGATACTTCAAAAACCATCTTCTAACTCCTTCAAAATCTATCACATCCACACCTCTGAAGCTTTTGACAAACACCCTGCATTTCCACAGTTCCTAGCAAATGACTTCATTTCATTGTGCATAAGTCCTCTGGAGGTTTTATAACACTCGAGATTCCAAATATTTTGGCACAATCGAAGCTTTTGTTATGTAGCTGGGAGGAATTTGTACGCTAATAATTCCATGGCTCTATGATATCCCTCCTTGTGGCACCTTGTGTTGATTGCTGAGCATTTTCCTCGACATTTGGCATTCTTTTGTTGGTTAATCGTCAACGTCTTGCTCCGTAATCATAAGAATTAATTTTTGATCATACATTTTATAGGCTTTATAAAGACTTCAAAACAAACCATGTTGATGCAACATATGATAGGGCCAAACAAAACCAAGATTGAAAATGCCCTGTGCACCCACTTGGCATTAACCTTCTTTCAATTCCAATATTAAAAACTAATGTTGTTTTTCGACACCATTTCGATATTCAAGAATCCACTATCGATATTTGCACATGTTACCATACCATAGCTGGTACTTTCTATACTCTATGTGTTGTTGTGCATTCTTGGCATTTCGACTTTGGTTCTATATTGATTCTTGGGCTTAGTGTTATGCTGACACATCTATGAGGCTCTCCTTCTTGTGGAATTTGATGAGTTCTCTTAGCACTTGGCTTATGTGCTAATTTTAATATGTAATATGATGGCAGATAGCACATAATTGAAGCTTGTAGCGTTGGAGCTGGAGTTTGTCCTTCGAGCCCACAATATGCCACAATCCAACAACTACTCTTTGTATTTAAAAACCTCCTAGAAATGAGACATAACTCGATACTTTTCCAATGCTTCCCTTGTTTTTAGAGAGAGCTCTAAAACACTATAAACAAATCTATCTATAGCTGAAGGAGTTGAAGGTTGTATCATGGATGCAGGCTCCTATGTTGTGTTTGATGACAGGTGCTGGAGATTGGCTCCCGACCAAGAACTTTAAAATAATCACGAAGTCTCAATCAAGGCGTCATAGCACTGTTTCAAAGGTGAATGGAATAAGGATTTCCACCCTTCTTATACCTCCTTCCAAAGAGGCAAGTTAGTAGCTCAGTACTACTTCTGGCATATATGATACCGATACTCAGTAATGACACTTCTCAGTGCTACGGGAATAACCCCATTCCTACAACAAGGATAAAATTGAAAATGTTAGTTTCTGGATACTAAAATTGGCTCCTTCTGGGGAATGATGTTCTCCCTAGAGGCATCAAGAACAAGCAGACCACTGTGCCTTTTCTTCTGTGCATCCGTGCAATGCAACCTGCAAAATTTTGTCTCTGCGAGTGTTCACGTTCTTCTGTGTTGGCCTAGTCGATTGGGTTATGGGGTTCGTCAATAGAAAATCAGGCCCAAACTTCTGCAACTTATTCAAACTCTAACAAAATTTTGAAACCAAACTTTCTATTGCAAACTAATTACACTATGCATATTGCAAAAACAAATTCTTCAGAAGAAAGTTTATTGCCTGCCCTACTTCTAACCAATAATATCGTCACTTGATCAAGTGAAATCATGCTTCCAATGAAGCCATGATAACATCAAACCATTTACCAAAGCTCTTTCAATGTAGATATAAATCATAGAGGAATTCATAATTTTCTACAGAATTTCAATTTGCAGCATATACTTGCAATCATCATCTGCTTTAATTCTGAAAATTGCAAGACTAAAATCTTCTGAGAAGTATGATTCCATATAAATGGATACCAGATCATAGAAGAAAGAAGTAGATGAACAACCAAACAAGTTTACCTCTCCTTGTAGCTCAAACTTTGCTTCCCCTTCAGATAGATGGCTGCCATAATCTGGTTCTGACTATACATGACAAATGGGCATAATGTTTTCATAAACCTATTGATCAAATCTAACATTGCCATATGTTTCCTCATATATATGTTCTTGATGAGAATCCTCTTGATTTTCCTGCTTAATCACATGTAACAACATATCATAGGAATCCACTTGAAGGATTTGAGGAAAGATCTCTTCTTCAACTATTTTTTCTTTCATATCTAAGACAACAGGTGCATCATAAACAAAATCTAATACATCTACAACTATGCAGTCATATTTCCTATTATCAATTAGATCTGGAAAATCTTTCTCAACAACATGGTTTTCATTCTTGCAATCAAAAGAAACATTTTCTCTCTGCTGAATATGCTTATCAAATTCATCACAACAATTTTAAAAAAGACATTCAGTCGAAAAATATTCTTTACAAAATATATTAAAAGAAATATGAAAACTTGCCATTGAGTTAATACTTGAAGTTGGAAGAGATCTACACTAGTCAAGGGCTCCTCCCTTCAATAAGTATCTGAAAATATTGATCTTAAAATACTCATGCACGATCTGACATTCATGAACAAACTCATGAAAATCCAGTAGATGCTCAGCTGGAACCTCCTAATCTTCATATTTAAATGTAAGAAGAGTACCTTACCATTCATCTCTGCTAAGAATTGCGTTTGGAAAACCAATGACATCTGAAAAATCACAAAAATAAAACCTTTGAGCTGAAATGGCTTTCATTCTTGGATTCAATGGAGTCGCCTATTAATCTTTAGACAGTGGAGTCGCCATGGTGAAAGATCTGTATTCAAGCACATATCCTCTTCTTGTTCACCATCAAGAAGTGAGTATGATCATTATCGTTCTCCTAGGGAAGATTTATTTGCTGCTTCGTCCTCGGAAACATCGCCAAAATATGTTAGTGCTAGAATTTTCCCCTAGACTTGTATAGGATCAAACCTAGCACATAGTCAGTTATTACAATGATTTTATAAATAAGGATGTGTTTAGGGTTTTGAAAGGAGGTGGATCAGGTAGATGGAAAGGGAAATAATAAGAGAAATAGGCTAAATACAAATTAGTAAAAGCACCATTGGGCATGGAGTCAAGTAAACACCCTGTTAATTGAAGGAAATCAAATTGTATATCAAATAAGACATTTATATGAAAAAGGATAGAAGAAGAGGGAATAAACAAAAATTATAACACCCATCAAACCAAGATTTTGTTTGTCAAATGGATGAAATGGTACTTGAAACAAAACACACAAATAATAGGTAGTCACGGAAAAATATTTATCGCTCGGGAATTTATCATCCATGAGCATCCATTGATTGTCAATGTCTACAATTTGTTCAAGTAAGACGAGAAACAAAATGTAAAATAAGGAAGATGGAAAAACCGTGTTTAGACAAGAAAAATCACGATCCGATAAAACAAATATCATAGATCTCCAATGTCAGAAGAGATCACATAAATACAATGCCCTCAGGCCACAAAAACTCAAACTAGATGCTATTTCATCAATATCTTATTAGGACTTACCCTCTCGCCCCCCCCCCCTCTGAATAGGCATATTACCCTGCCTATTTCAATAAAATGTCTGTCGTAAAGTCTAATAACAAGAAAATCTAATATAAACAAACTCTTCAACTAAAGTTGGTTGCAAAATTCCCAAATAGCTGAGGTTGCAGATGGATTTTCCATTTGTCTGCTGATTTTATGGCTTGAGAATCTTCCTGTTGAAAATGTGGAATTATTGCAGATCCATTATATTCCAAAAACTCTACCACCTATTTATTTAAATCCTCAATGTTTCTTGAAGAATTTTGACCAAATATTTGATAGCCTTGAAATCTGGGATTGTTGCTTGTATTCCTATAAACTTTGCCACTAATTGGCATTTTATAAATTCCCTTGGAATAATGTAGCTATTTGATCAAGTTCATTGAACTTTCATGATACTCTGCCACATGTGCATTTCTCTCTAGAAATACTAGATCTTATGCTCTCAATATCGAACCAATTTGATCACTGAAAACTATATTTGTACATCAAATCTGATCATTCTAATCAACTGCCTGAAAGTCTCAGATCTGCCTGATTTTCTTCCTTCAAACCTGGAATCGATATACTTCATTCTCTTCAGGCATATGATGTAAATTTTGGCTAATATATTTCACATATGCAACCACAGATTTATTTCAAACAAGAATCTTCTAGGATTGAAACCTGTCTCTGTTTGTAATAGATGAAGACCCATCTGGTAAATCAACTCCTTCTCAGTTGTGGTTGAAGAAATTATAAATGAAGAATAGTCGAATTCCAACATGAAGCATCACTTGACATCCTCCTATTCGCAGGCCTGGAGTGCTCGACCAACAAAGTATCTTACTCAACATTAGGATCTTCCCTGAACTCAACAAGGCAAGGCCAGATGGACTTGGAATTTGTAGATGGATACTTCAAAAACCATCTTCCAACTCCCTCAAAATATATCACATCCACACCTCTGAAGCTTTTGACAAACGCCCTGTGTTTCCATAGTTCCCAAAAAATGAATTCATTTCACTGTGCGTAAGTCCTATGGAGGTTTTATAACACTCGGGATTCCAAATATTTTGGCACAATCGAAGCTTTTGTTAGGTAGCTGGGAGGAAGTTGTATGCTAATAATGCCATGGCTCTATGATATCCCTCCTTGTGGCATATTGTGTTGAGTGTTGAGCATTTTCCTCGACATATGGCATTCTTTTTTTTCTTAATCATCAACGCCTTGCTCCATAATCATAAGAATTAGTTTTTGATCATACATTTTATAGGATTTATAAAGACTTCAAAACAAACCCTGTTGATACAACATATGATAGGGCCAAACAAAACCAAGGTTGAAAATGCACTTTGAACCCACTTGGCATTAACCTTCTTTCAATTCCAATATTAAAAACTAATGTTGCTTTTCGACACCTTTTCGATCGTCAAGAATCCACCATTGATATTTGCACATGTTACCATACCATAGATGGTACTTTCTATACTCTATGAGTTGTTGTGCATGCTTAGCAATTCGACTTTGTTTCTATATTGATTCTTGGGCTTAGTGTTATGCAGGCACATCTATGAGGCTCTCCTTCTCATGGCATTTGATGAGTTCTCTTAGCACTTGGCTTATGTGCTAATTTTAATATTTAATATCATGGCAGGTAGCATGTAACTGAAGCTTGCAGCGTTGGAGCTATAGTTTTCCCTTTGGGCTCACAATATGCCACAATCCAATAGCTACTCTTTGTATTTAAAAACCTCCTATAAATGAGACATAACTGGATACTTGTCCAATGCTTCCCTTGTGTTTAGAGAGGGCTCCAAAACACTAGAAACAAATATCTCTATAGTTTAAGGAGTTGAAGGTTGTACCATGGATGTAGGCTCCTGTGTTGTGTTTGATGACAGGTGCTGGAGATTGGCTCCCGGCCAAGAAATTTAAAATAATTGTGAAGTCTCGATCAAGACATCATAGCATTGTTTCAAAGGTGAATGGAATAAGGATTTCCACCCTTATTAAACCTCCTTCAAACGAGGAAAGTTAGAAGCTCAATACTACTTTTGGCATATACGATACCGGTGCTCAAGAACGACACTTCTCGATTCTACGAGAATAACCCCATTCCTGCAACAAGGATAAAATTGAAAATGTTAGTATCTAGATACTAACAGGTTCCAAATATTGTAACCTTTGAGACCGTATTTATACCCAATAAAGATACACTTTTCAACCTTCTTATCTAGCTTACTCATATTTTCCTTTGGAACATGAACATAGGCCTCACAACCAAATACCTTCAGATGTGTTAGAGAAGGTTTCTTACCAGTCCATACCTCTTGTGGAGACTTGTCATCCAATGCTAATGAGGGTGATATATTGACCAGGTAACATGCACTACCCACTACCTCTACCCATAATTCTTTCCCTAACCTGACACCACTGAGCATGCACCTTGTTTTTTCCATCAACGTCATGTTCATGCTTTCTACAAATCCAATCTATTTAGGTGTATATGGAGTAGTCTTATAACCTTTTATACTAAACTTCTTACATAATTCTTCAAATTTATTTCCAAAGAACTCTCCTCCATTATATTTCCTCAACACCTTAGTTCGTTTCTCTATTTGATTCTCAACAAGAGCCTTAAACTCTTTAAACCTATCAAAGACTTTAGATTTCTTCCTGAGGAAATATATCCCATTATTTCTGTAGAATTCATCTATAAATGATACATAGTACACATATTTTCCAAATGATGGAACCGACACAGGTCCAAACACATCACTGTGAACTAGCTGTAAAATTCCTTCTACCCTCATTGCACCAGAAGGGAATCTTACCCGATTTTTCTTTCGATGTACACAATGTTAAGAGAAATCCAAATCCAGAGAGTAGCTAGACATACCTTCAACAATACCTTTACTGTGTAGTAGTCGAAGACCCTTCTCTCCGATATGCCCCAGTCTTTGATGCGAGATAATAAGATTTTCTCCAGATACTGTAGAAGCTCTTTCTTCTTCAACTCCAGTATTAGGAACAATGTAACTATTACACCCATCACTAATAGTGATTCCTTGCATATTATACAGAGTTACAAACCTAAGTCCCTTCAACAACAACATTTGTCCTCGAACCATCCTGCAAGTTTCCTTTTAAAATATTGTTTTTACCTGTACATCGTCCATTTTGGTTACATATATCAAATTTTTGGCTAATCCTTGGATGTGAATAATACAAGGTAGTGTCATAATACTTCCATATCTAAGCCTCAACTTGAATTTTCCTCGACTTATGATTCTGGTTGTCGAGTCATTACCTAGGAAAAAATTAACTCCATCATAGCTTTCATATTCACAGAACCACTCCCTGTGGGGATTCATATGAAAGGATGCACCTAATTCAAGCAACTATGCCTCATTATCTTCATGTGTTCTTGAATAAGTCAATTACAAATCCTCTCCTTCTTCCTTGAAGGTCTTTTTTTTTGTAGAAGGAGCTTCTTCAGATCCCTTCTTTTTCTCAATTTTGGAACTACACTACTTCTTGTAGTGCCCTTCTTTTCCATATCTCTAGCATACCTTAAAATAATTTTCAATATATTTAGATCTTCCCTTAGAATTAGATCTCCCACTTGAGGACTTAGATCTATTTCTTTCCCGGGAGTGTCCTCTTGCAAATAATGTGTATGTGCTCTGCCCTTCCATATTTTTTTGTCTCATCTCCTTCAACAACAGGGATCAGACCACTTCATTAAAATTCAAGGAATTGTATTACTACCTATGACCACAACCAGACTATCCCACAAGTCTAGTATAGAGCACAATAAACTGATACACTTATCTTCATCTGAAATTTTAATCTCAACCGATACTAAATAACTTACCATAGTATTGAAGGCATTCAAATGCTCTACCACCGAGTCTCCATCTCTCATCATCAGGTGATACAAATTCTTTATCCAGAATAGTTTATTTACAAGGGACCTAGTGTGATACAACTTCACCAACTTATCCCATAAATCTTTGGTTGTAGCTTCCTCTGACACATTTAGTAATATTAAATCAGAGAGACATAGTCGGATTGTGCTCTTTAGCTTCTGATCAAACTTTTCCAATCATTTTATGAAGTTCTTATAGGTGCAGTACTTGGATACACCATGATCTACTGATCTATGTCCACCAACAAATCTTCCATCTTGAGCATCCACAACTCAAAAATTTTGCCATTAAACTTCTCAATATCCATTTTCAAATTTCTTGTCATTTATTTTCACCTGAAAAATCAATACCATAGACCTCCCACTGTAAAAAGGCTTATCACAGTCCCAAGCCAAACCCTTGACCACAAAGGAATCACCCTGAAGCCAACAAATCTTTGATACCAAAAATAGATTTTAACCTTGTAGAATATTTTACTGAAAATAGATTTTCAATAAAAGAACATAAAAGATACAACGGAAAATACACACACTACACAAATATTCTTCCCTTGGAAACCAAAACCTGGAAAACCAACATATTCTTTATTCATTCATTGTGATACATTGTTTACAATACAATATACATATACGAGCAAAATGCATCCGAAACCCTAACCCAATAATTGGATTAGTCAACAATCCTAATTCCTTAACTGGAAATAGAAAACCATCAGTAAAAACCATGTGATGAAAAAACACCCAATAATGGACACAATAATTGAGGTGATGCAAAAAATGGGAAAAAATGCTACACGTTTCCCGATGTAAAAATAATTTTCATGGGAACTTCCCTTAAAGCCCCATGCAAGGGTCTATTTCCCTCCTACAACCCTTTAAGGGGGGCCTAACATCTCCTCCTCAAAACCCCATGCACGCCCGATGCAACGTAGAAAACACTATGTCTAGTCGTCCAAAGAATATAACACATACCCACCATTTTCCCACTTTTTGTTTTCTTTTCCTACAGGGGGTTACAGGGTTACATAGTCAACAATCCAGGGAAACAATTTCCATGGATCCTTTACATGAAGAGAAATTCTCAGTGCTCATATTTTTTTAATCAACCTGCAACATTCTTCAAAGTGTCCAACTTCATCAACAACACTTTTTTTTCTTCAATCATATATCTCACAAAGTGATACTGAATATCAATATGCTTTGTCTTTGAATGATAAGTCGGGTTCTTCACCATCAAAATTTCACTTTGACTGTCACAATCTATCGTTATAGCTTTTTGTACCAACCCGATACATGAACAAAATATTTGTAACCATATTGCTTCCTTACTTGCATGAATGGCTGCCATGTATTCAACTTATGTAGTTCAAAGTGCCACTACAACCTGTATTTTTCTCATCCAACTAATTTCTCCTCCAAATAGGTTAAACACATACCTTCTTGTAGATCTCCTATGATCCATATGTCCAGCCTAGTCTGCATCCAAAAATCCATGAATTTCCAACACTCTGTCCAATACTGGTCTTCCTTGGTAGCACAATCCATAGCTAACAGTTCTATGCAAATACCTAAAAATCTTTTTTATTATTGTCCAATATTCTTTCTCTCATTTTGACATTTACCTGCTCAAAAATCTCATTGCATGTGCAATGTCGAGTCTAATACAGACCATTGCATACATCAAACCTCCAATTTCATTCACATATGGAACATGAGACATGTCCTCCTCCTCTTCTTTTGTCTTGGGACACTCATCTACATATAACTATACACCAATGGAAATAGGGACCTTGACCAGTTTACACTCCTGCATATTAAACCTCTGCAATATTGTCTCGACATATTTTCTTTGATTTGACCAGAGTTTCGTCCTTTTCCAATCTCTTTTAAGTTCCATTCCCAAAATGAAATTTGAAGAATTGAGATCCTTCATGTCAAATTTAGATGACAACTGAGTTTTCACATCATGGATAATCTCCTTGTTGTTCCCTATCAACAACATGTCATCCACATATAATACCAAATAAATCAAATGATCACCAATTAATTTAAAATACACACAGTGAACCTCTTTGCTTCATGTGAAGCCAAGTCCTAACATATAAGTATCAATTTTTTGATACCACATCCTTGGTGATTGTTTTAAACCATACAAGGACTTTTTCATCTTGCATACCAGCTTCTTCTTTCCCTTCACAACAAATCTTCTAACTACTTCATATAGATTTCTTATTTTATATCCCCATGTAGGAATGATGTCTTCATGTCCATCTGTTCTATTTCAAAATGAAATGCAGAAACAATAGATAACAAAAATCTTATAGAAGTTAACTTGGAAATAGGAGAGACAATATCATGAAAATCAATTCCCTCAACCTGGGAATAACCCTTTTCTACTAACTGATCTTTTTATTTCTCCACTTTTCCTTCTTCATTCAAATTCCTTTTAAATACCCATTGTTTTCAATGAGGTTTCTTCCAGTCGGCAAATCCACTAGATCCAAGGATGCCATTTCTTCATCCATGGCCTTTTTCCAGAGTTTTCCATCCTCTGAATCCACTACCTCCCTGACAGTTCTAGGATCATCATCAATAATAGACAAAGAAAAATTTGAATGGGAATCATATGGAGTATACCTTTCTATTAACCTTCTACGGAGTATGAGGATCCTCTTCTTCTAATTATTGTTATTCTGTAGAGTTTGATTCATCATCCTTTAAATCAAAACTCTATTTTCTCTGGTTCTTCCTAACTTGATAGGGCTCTATGTTTAACAACATCCTTCATTTCTGTAAATACCACATCTTGGATATACACAAGATTCTTACTTTCTGGGTTTCAAAGATTATAAACATTGAGACCATCTTTATACCCAATAAATATACACTTTTAAGACTTCTTATCTAGCTTACTCTTGTTTTCCTTTGGAACATGAACATATGCCTCACAACCAAATGCCTTAATATGTGTGAGATAAGGTTTCTTACCATTCCATACCTCTTTTGGAGTCTTTTCATCGAGAGTTGATGAGGGTAATATGTTGACTAGGTAACATGTAGTACCCACTACCTCTGCCCATAACTCTTTCCCTAACCCAGCACCATTGATCATGCACCTTGATTTTTCCATCAGCGCCATGCTCATCCTTTATACAACTCCATTATGATGAGGTTTATATGAAGTATTATTCTTCCTTGATATACCACATTTCTTACAAAATTCTTCAAATTCATTCCTGCATAAATCTACGTCATTATTTTTCCTCAACACCTTAATTCTTTTTTATGTTTGATTTGTAACAAGTGATCTGAATCTTGGGGGATGATATCTGGATGGATTGAGTGCCAAGAGAGGAGGAGGATCTTAGACGTTTCAATATTCCATGAAAGTAAGAATGGACAAAAACATGTAAATGAATTACTCAGGAAGTGAGGCTCAAAGAGGAGCCTCACTTCTAAAACTAATTACTAGTAAATCACTGAGAGATAATTAATATCACAATGAACAATAAAAAAAATATGAGAGAATCCAAAATGAGTAACTTGATATTATGATAAGGCTTCCTAGGAATTTATATAGCATTACAAAATGGTCCATTGGACAAATTCAAAAAGAGCTCATTAAATGAGTCTCTATTATTAATATAATAGATCTAAATACCCAACTAACTAAGTAGAGGAAAACAATACCTGATACAATAATGGAAAAATCTCATTAAATGAGTCTCTATTATTATAATAATAGATCTAACTACCCATTTAACTAAGTAGTGGAAAATAAAACCCAATACAATAATGAAGAGGTGGGACTCTCTTTGACCTAGTTGGCAATGACATTGTACATGGGTAGAAAAATAAAGAAATTTTAATAAAATCCCAAAATTTTAAAAATAATGTGGAAAAATCGTTACTTTGGGGGTTGTGACAATTCCTTCGAACACCCATTTGATCTACTGAAGAGATGTTTCCATAAGTATATGGATATTGTTCTGAGGTGGCCTATGGGGTGAGAAAAATCGGACTGAAGACACTGGTTACAAACATGTGTTGCTTCAAAAAAAGATTTATCATAAACCAGACGACGAAATGAAATACTGTGAAATACCCATTCGAGATATTGAATAGATATTTCCAGCCACATGTGGAACTCATTAATTATTTTTTTGAGTAGGGATAAAAATTCCTTTGAATATGGTAGTATGCGCAACCTCCTTGGGTCAAATACATGATGAGATTCAATCGATGATATCTCTCAAACTAGGAAGCCAAATGAGATTCCGAGAAATACCCATTTGAGATATTCAATATATATTTCCAGCCACATGTGGAAATCCTTTTGTAGTTTCCTGAATAGGTAGAAAAATACCATTGATGATGGTGATACACGCGGCCTCCTTGGTTCAAATACATGTTAAGATTCAATCGATCATATCTCTCAAACCTAGAAGCCAAATGAGATTCTATGAAATACCCATTTGAGATAGTGAAGAGATATTTATAATGAAATGTGGTAGAGCCTCTGAAATGTTGTATAGAGGTTGAAGAAAATATTTGAAGTTGGCTGAGTGTAAAGGGCCATGAAAAGTTGAAAAAAGTAGTTGTGCTTTAATTGACAAAAGTAAAATATTGCTCCTCCAATTATTTAAATTTTTTAAATTTAACAAACAACCCATAGACAAATTGAAATTTTAATAAAAAGTAATAATAAGCATACTTTTTACAATTTCAAATATAACCTTTTGATGGGTATAAATACATTTATAATAATACAAATTTATAACCATTAAGCCACATTTTTATTTCAAAGTGTTAAAAATGACAAAAGTATGTCATTTACTTTTGTGATTCATTTAACAAAAGTAAACAAGGTACACAGCTCAATAATTAAAATTCTAAATAAAATATTGTTCCTCCAATTGTTTAAATTTTTAAAATTTAACAAACAACCAATAGATAACTTGAAATTTTAATAAAAGGTAATAATAAGCATACTTTGTAAAATTTAAATATAACCTTTTTATGGGTATACATACATTAATAATAATAAAAAATTCATAACCATTAAGCCACGTTTTCATTTCAAAGTGTTAAAAATGTCAATATAAGACTTTAGACACAATCACAAAATCAGATATTTTTTTTGAACACCTATATAAGAGACAACCTTTATAAGAGAGCATGTAATATATATATCAATATGTTGCATGAGAACTACATCTTGTATTCATATTTTGAGCATACCACAATCATTCTTAGCCATATGAGTCATGTTCATTCTACATTTCAGTAGAAAAGAACAAATTGTAGTCGTGAGGTCATTTTTGAATGATGATAATTCAATCAAAATACTATCCAAGTAATGAAGAGACCCTACTTGTGACATATGCATCTAGAAACATGACAATGTAGCATCACTGCATCCATTTCTTATTATTTAGATTAAAAGGTTAATGATTTGGAGCTTCCCAAGATCCATATAAACATGAAACTAAAGGGAATTTCTCATCAAAACAACCAATTATGTTATTTTATTGAAGATATTAATCTTCACACTATGTCTCAAACCATGTGAAAATACATGAAAGACTAGGATGTTAGAGCATAATGCCTAATCCATAAGTTTAATGTTAATAAGAATTATCTTACCTTCTACCTAGCTTTCTCAGGAATTCCACCCAACTTCAAAATTGTTGTTCTAAGCATTAATGGTACAAATAATATGTCTTCTTGATCTTGAGCTTGAGATGAAGTAGGGCGAGAGAGAGATATGGGTAATTCTCAAAATATTTATAAAGTATCATCGCAGTGATGTCAATGTTGCTAGAAAAAGAAGAAGAAATTGAAAAAGTGTGATAGATAAACATGAATGGACTCATGAAAGGAGGAATGATAATTTCTGAAAACAAAGTAGTGAGGATTCGATAATGCTAGACTCAATGAAAAAAATCACAATTCTCGTTGATCCAGGTGGATATCGGTGGCCACCCACCTTTTCCAACTGGCTCAAAACAGTTTTCTGGCAATTTTGGCAATTTACTATTTTTAGCAGGTTTTAACTTCCGGGGCCATTTTGAGGGCCTAAATGAAGGTTTTTTGAGATCGAGGTTCTCAATGATATATGAAGGCATATTTAGGCCCCAAAATGAATCTCCTCAATGATACCTTTCCAACGAGCTATCACACGCCTAAAACGGAGATCGTATGCAAAAGTTGCGACCCCAGGAAGTTGATGCACTAACTTACCCAAACGGGGCCCACATGACTTTTGGCGCTTCATCTTCTAGGGTTAGGTTTTTGGATGTCTATGAATTTTGGCATTCCCGTCTATTGTAAAAAGGCCTCTAGAGCCTCATTGTAATCATCTTCTCAGGGATGCGAGTAGCAGCCACATCTCTTCTCAGAGATAAGCTACCAGCGCCCTAGCTAGTTTATTTCCATTC
>JZKD02S1728735.1:672899-700026 GCA_000966675.3 Picea glauca
AGACATAGAAAGACCTAGACATGGAAAGACCTAGAGCATGACCTAGACCTATACGATGACCGTGATGTAGATCATGACATAGACCTATACCATGACCTACACCACGATATAGAGTTAGATCCATATTTAGACGATGAAATAGATATTGACGTAGACCATGACCTATACCACGAGATAGATCTATATCTAGATTTAGATGTTGGCCTAGAGCTTGATGTAGACCATGACATAAAGCCACCTATCTCCATATAATACTAGAAATAACTTATACTCAATCCTTAACCCTCTCTACACTCAAGCTGTGAGTGCACTATGCACATACCTTGTGTACAAACCTTGCACCCACATGAATCACATATTGATGTAATAACCATTAATCTATACTTGAAAACAGTTTCAATCCTAACCTCTTAGGATTTAGTTGTCCCCATACCCCTTTACATATTTATTCATAAATATGTTTTGTCTATATTAAATGTTATATCCATTCCATTAACAGTGCACACACACTCCTATGACTTGACTGAGTTGTAGCTCTTGGTCATTTATGCTAAGAAGCAATGTGCACAGGTTCCTAGAACACACACACACACACACACTTTAGTGCACATGCATTCTAGGAACACATGTATGTTCCAGCTAGTCATTTTTTGGTGCCAAGAACACCCCACCTCATATATTTCATGGATGAAAACAATCCACGACATATTTAGAGAAAAACAACCCACAACGATAGGATTTATTTATTTTAGTGTTATTGTTAGATTCAAAGAGACTTTTGTGATATTTCCAAACCATTGTAGGAAAATTTGGAAGACATCTTTGGCAAGTGCAATTTGAATTTTTGTTTTTATCTACTTGTGTCTTCTTGGAATTGGATGACAAATTTTTCAAACTGCAATTGGAATTCTTTTTTGTGTCTTCTTGTGTCTACTTGGAATTGGAAGACAAATGTGTCCATGTGCAATTGGAATTGTTTTTTGTATCTTCTAGTTTCTTATTGGAATTGGAAGACAAATTTGTCCAATTGCAATTGGAATTCAAAATGGAACTAGAGTTGGAATGATTAGATGTGTCTCCTTTTGTAATACAAAAACATATGTATCCACTTGGTTGTGCCTTATTACATAATACAAAGTCAAATTTCTTTTGGGTCTTTTGAAGACATTTTTTATATTTAAACACGGGGAACCAACAGATTCGAGAAAGAAAGTCCTCGAGAAAAAATAAATTGATTGAAAAGGTAGAAGAAGAAAGAGAGAAACTAAAGTTATATATTTAAAAGTGTAGGCTTTCAGAAGAGATAAATCCAATTTCTACCAAAATAGATGTCGTTATTGTTTCTCCTCCATCACCACAAGCCAAGTGAAAGACTTAATTAGAGAGAAACCCCTCTAGTATCTCATCAAGACAACTTGTTGTGGATGAATACAATATGGAGGATTTGTTTGGAGCTGATTATAAAATGGATGAAATTAGAGAAGAAAATGGTGTACAACATTGTGGTGAAGCATTTCCTATGGTGAAATATCTTGTTGGAGATTCAAATGTTCCAGAAACTATTCAATTCCATGTCCACTCTTCTCCCATAGTTTATCCACCAGTGATTGAAGGGAGTATAACTGCAACATTGTTAACTCCACAAAAGGGAGGTCAAGAGTTCCAGAATAAGGGTTCAACATCCCTACCTAGATTGAGCACTGTGTCGTGAAGAACTCCTAAAGGCATTCAGGTCAATCAAAGTGATATAGCATCACTTGAAGGTAAGTTACCTAATCATACTATTAATTATCACTCTTATAAAACCATTAAAGAATATTTTTATCCAAAATACTATGCTACTAAATTTCAATTATTTTTATCTTTGTTAAAATCTATAATTTTGATTGATGTTAGGAGAATTTTAGGCAATAAAACATTCAAACGTGTAGAAACAAGTCATCATATTTTTAGAAACCTTGTAGATGATTTTCAAATAATTGGTAAGAAGTCTCATGCTAAATATTGCAATGCATCCTGAAGTGTCTTATCCCAGTCAATTGTTACAAATATCACAAGAAAACATTGTTTGCTACAACAAACCTCTCACCACTTGAAATGCAGCGTCAAAACCTTTAGAAAGTATTCTTGTAGACAATATATCCTCAACACAGGTGCCCCAACATATATTTGGGCCTTCATTGGAAGGATACCTTGTTTTGACATGAAGTTAATTGTAGAGGTTAAGGGACGTGTTCAATATTTTTAGTATGAGAACACAAGGCCTTCTTCCAACCAAAAATATGTACTAAAATTGAGAAGGGGATCTAGGGACCATGAAACCCATATTAAACACTTTCTTGACATTACACGGAGAGATAATTTTATAATAGGTTTATAACCCCTATAAATCTAAAGTTAATATGTATACATTTATATAGATATATGGATAGGATCATAATGTTAGTGCGGGTTTACTAAATTATTATTATTTTGATATGTTGGTAATTTGAGAGGCTGGGGTATAGAGAAGTTACCTTTCACCCTTTAAGTATATTATTATTGTGTAGTAGGAAATAACTCAGAGATAAAATATATTATAATGGTAGTTAATTGTGTCAATAACTGAAAACATAAACCTTGAAAAATTTAATCGTAATGACAAATACCTACTTATAATAACAGTAGGTCTTTCAAGATAATTTATTCAAAGAGAAAGAGATTTAATGTCCTTAATTTTTTTATTTTTTTTTGGTAAATTCGGGGAATATTACATAGAGAATTTATTCACAACATCTTATGTACAAGGCCAGAGGATTTTACATTTTATAAAAAAACATTCTTAGATGGGTCATGCCCTAGGTGGGGTGAGATGACACTATTGACCAAGTGAATCCATGTAAGCGATTAGTATGAATTGGGGAGGAAGGAGGTTTCCTTGCAAAGATTTAAATATGTGACATATGATATTGATGGAGGACAGGAAAGAAAAATGATACAATTGGTTACTTCCCAAGTACGAGTTTGTGACTTCATGAAGGAATTCATCAAAAGGACACAACATTATGTTCCACATGTCCACGTGGCTTGATGGCAAGACACACATTTTAGAATATGTAGAGATACATTTCTTGTTCGTAATATGCTATCAGTCATTGATTTTGCTAAGAGATAAACGCTTCAACTGCAAAATGCGATTCAAATCCAATATTATCACTTAGAACAAGTCAACATAATGGTACATATCACATATACGCATGGACTAGATAGTAATGAACAAAACATAGTTATATTGAAAGAGTATCACTTCTTCATAAGAATGATTGGCATCATGACTTAGCCTATGTACAACATTGCTTTAAGTTGTTCTACATTCACCTTAAGGAGAATAAAATACAGATACATCAATATTGGATTTGGTCAAATGGTTGTATAGTCTAGTTCAAAAATTCTTGTGTATTTCAACAGTTGTGTATGTTGCACAAAAAACTAAAGGTGCTACATATTTGGAACTATTTTGAGTTCGTTCATGGGAAAGGGGAGCATGATGGACCAAGTGCATGCATAAAAAGAGAATTAAGTAGGCAAGAAATGCATTTCACTACTGCTTCCCTCATTCAAGATGAAAAATCCATTTTTTAATGGTGTTCTTTAGTAATGGGAGAGGGAGCATGAACCCGTGAATACCAATCACACAAGAAATTACATGTATATAGAAATTTTTGGGAGGTGGCCGATGTAGATTGATCACAATGGTATGAATGAAAAAACATCTAGGGAAATCGTCGATTCCATTCAGTTAGAACATCAGACAATGAAATAGTTGAGATATGGATGAGAAAATTCTCTTTCTTATGTGGTCCATGTAGTAGTAATGAATGGGATGATTGTGAATCGGCATACTTGGTTGATAGATGGTATTTTGTATCACTCGTCATTGGTCAACATATGACTATGGAATTATCCCAATTGGCAGAGGAACATTCAATTATTTCAACACATTATGATCATGTCTTAGATCTCAAACTGCCAGGTTTGTTGAATCCTTCTATTAATTTTTGAATAACTATAATTAATGTTTTATTCTTTGGTCATTAAGTGGAATAACATTTTCACACTACATTTTTTGTAGGGAACATATATACAATGGTTTCCAAAATATATCATGAATGGGGCACTAATTATTGCATGGCATGATGCTTAGAGGGAAATCATATCCTCATTTGATCAGTAATAGACTCCAAAGGCATTGAATTTCCGATTGGGTCAATGGTTATTAAAGAATAATATCTGACACAAGATGAAAGAACATGGAATAAAGATGGTTATGTATTTCAATATTATAAACCAGGTCAAGTCGTATACCCCTTTACAAACTTGATTATTGGTTAAAAAACTCTAGCTACAAACAATTCCAATAAAGAAATCATCAAAGGTACGATACGTCTTACCTTACTCTGAGCATGCCAAGTTAATGGAAACTGTCAGTATTGGAATTGATCCCGATGGTCTTCTTGAATGACCATCTAGGTATGTAGAAAAAATGATTTTAGATTCATTTTGACTGTTGTTAAAATATTTGTATTGAAGTTAAAATATAGCCTTCCTTAAAATATACCCATTCCATGCCTCTATTTTCCATGCCTTGCCTTGCCTTTCCTTTCCTTGCCTTACCTTCATTTTCATTTACTTACCTTTCCTTGTTGTCCCTTCACTTTCCTTGCCTTTCCTTTCCATCACATCACTTGACTTTCCTTTCCCTGTCTTACTTTCACTTCCTTGCCTTGCTTTGTCATGCCTTGCCTTGCCGTTCCTTTCCTTTCCTTGTCATCCCATAACTTTCCTTTCCTTCACTTTCCATTGCATGCCTTCACTTTCCCTTCCTTCACTTGCATTTCCTTATCTTAACATTCCTTTCCTTCACTTTCCATGTCATCCCTTGGCATGCCTTTCCTTGCCTTCACTTTCCATGTCTTTTCTTTCCATACCATGCCTTTCCATCCCTTTCCCTGCCATGTCATCCATTCCATGCCTTTTGTTTCCATACCACGCCTTGAAATCCAATTCCTTACCATGTCATTCCATGCCATGCCTTTCCTTTCCATGCCATTCCAGGTTGTGCCTTCTCATGCCATGCCATGTCATTCCATTCCTTACCTTTCCTTACCATGCTACTCAATGCCTTTCTATGCCATTCCTTTCCATGCCATTCCATTCCTTTCCTTGTCATGACATGCCTTGCAAATCTATGTCTTTCAATGCCTTCACTTGCCTTTCCTTACCTTTCCATTCATTGTTTTCCTTTCCTTCACTTTCATTGCATTCACTTGCCTTGCCTTGCCTTGCCTTTAGTTTCCTTCCCTTTCCTTCACTTTCGTTACCTTTCCTTGCCTTCACTTGCTTTGACATGCCTTGCCTTTCCTTGCCTTTCCTTACCTTCACTTTCCTTTCCTTTCCTTTCCTTTCAATCCCTTCACTTGTGTTTCCTTGCCTTACCATCCCATCACTTTCCTGTCCATGTGTTAGTTAGATATATGAATTCTTACTTGTTCTTGAGTTGACCCAGGTTCATATCTCAACAGGTTTCCAACAAAAGCCTCTAAAACTATTGACCCTCTTGGTAAACCAGAAGGAAAGACTATGCAAAGGGTGCACTAGGCAGTCTCACCTGAGATCTTTCTATGGGTAACTGCAATACCCACGTGTTTGCAGTCTAGAAATGAGTAGGGGCCTGGGAGTGTATTTTATCTTTCTTTATGCATTAACCTTCTTCTTGATTCAAATATTTCTAAGATTTATTCATCTTTATCCTTATGAATGCATTCTAATACATCTAATTAATCATTCATTCATAAGATAATCATTGAAAAAAATTAAATACTCAATAAACATCACACATAACAAAAAATTTATCATAGTTCACCCCCTCGTGGGGATATGCCCACAAAGATCTAGCTTCTATACTATTTTATTTAATCTGCTGGAAAATCTCGGGTTCCGTGCATTACATATTCAATCATATAATCATTATGAGGTTAATAAACCTCTATGAGGTGGACTAGATCACACCAGGATCCTCATATTGTCACCTAACCCTCAAAATCTATATTATTCGACTCTTATACACCTCAACAAATTTCAAAAACAGTTATCAACGACCTTTAGCCACTTAACTAACCTCTAACCTAGACCTCCTAGGTTATTATTTATATTATTTTATAGGCTTATAGCCATTACAATCCTTATCAAAAACCCTTAATTGATTATGTTTAAGCTTGTCTACCTACATGCCACATTAATTTTCCTCTTGCATGTTTCTTTTCCTTCTTTTTTTGCATGTTTCTTTCTTGCCATCTATTGCACGTGCTCCAAAATTAAGTCTTTCCCAAAATAGATATTTTCTCTGAAAACAGGTCTGCGCCTAAAATAGCCTTCCTTCTACAAATAGGCGTACACCCAAAATGCCCAAACATTGACATGTGGCTCGTCCCAAGACACTCATGTGGTGCGCGATATTTGCACTTCTCTGTCCAAACTGTGGAACTTTTCTTCTAGTTCCTTTCTTTTTTCCCTCATTTGCACAAATTTTCTTGTTAGTGCCTCCACTGACTACATTGGTATCTCCTCTAGCATTAATGTTGTGCCCTCTGTTTGTTCCTATGCCATACTTTTCTTCTCTTCCTCCAACTGTAAAATCATCTAAGTTTCCTGTTCTTGGAGGGGTTCCAATTCCACTTGTCTCTCTTGCTTCTTTCTCTGCGTTCTTTTCAACTCTGTTTGTAGAGTCTTCATTTCTTAAGTTCCCTTCAAGTAGTCCATGATAGTCATTTTTTTATGTCATTGCTTTAGCTTCTGTATGGCCGCATTGATTCTCTCCTCTTGTTGGTCCCACTATTCTACTTTTTCATCTTCTTTTAGAATAGTCCATATTTGTGCAGTTTAGTTGAACAATTATTCTACTTCCCTTTCTTATTTCTCCATCTAAACTATCTGGAGTGAAGATTTTTGTTCTCTCTATTCTTATACCTCAGGAGGAGTCATAGGATTGGACCTTTCTTTGAGATCCTTAATTTACTTCTTCTATATGTCGATTCTTTGTGAGATCATGTTGATATGCTCCTCTACATTCCTCTTAGGTGCTTTCACATTTTCTAGGATGTGATCATAAACCTAGGTTAATCCCTTTTCTAGTTTATATGCACATTATTTTTACTCCTCTTTCTTTGAGGTGAGTTGGTTGCATGTGATTTGTAACATTTCAGTGACTCCTCTACCCAAATCCAATTTGGTTCCATCCATGCGTTCCCTAGAGTGCACTTCCTTCATTACATTGGCTTGGAGTCTGTATAGTGCTTGGTGGGTATTTGTTCCATGATAACTTCAAATTTATCCACATCCCCCATGGGTGTCTGTGCAGTCTCATAATCCATTCTGATCATTTGGCGCATGACTATAAAGGTCTCCCTACCTGGTACTACAATTTTTACTGTCTCCTCTCCTTCTTTCTGCGCAGGGGGTCGTTGTGTCTTTTCCTATTGTTGCACTATGTCTTGTAGTGCTTCTTGGCTCCATACTTGTTGTAGAGTTTCATGGACCTCGATGAGATTGGCCATGATATCTTCTATTTGTTCCTTTTTAATACAAAACACTTATTCCCCCCTATATTAGACCTTTTCCTCTACGAACTCTACATCATCCTCTGTCAGGTTGATGACTCGGTCTTTCGTGATGCATTTCCTCTATTTGCCCATCTCTTTTTTCTGCATTATCTTATGTATTGTCTATGAGGGTTGCACCCCATTTGTTGTACCCTAGAGCCTCTCTTCTCCATCCTATGATGTATCCCACTTTACGCTCTGTCGTTGGTTTCCTATCCTTGTCATTTTTTGTGTCCTCGTTGGTATTTTTGGCACTGCCCTGCTTCCAGACAGTTGATTTCACGATGCAGCCTTTCTATTATTATCAGTTGGGTTATTTGTTCTCGCTGAAGAACCTATTTCAAACTTGTCCTTGGGCTTGTAGGTTTATATTGTGATTGGCCTTGTTTCTATTTTTTTTATTGGTAGTTGCCACTGCACAGGTCGATATTTGACTATTCAGTTAACTTCTTTCTTAGTGACACAATATTGCATTTCTAGCCACGCCTTCATTGGATCCCTTATGGCCTCAATCCACATGTGGTGCCTACATTCCTTGAACCTAGATATCCCTTATGTCTCTTGTATTAATTACAAAGGTATGCGCCACACATTATCTATGCACTATTGTATCTCTTCCAACAAGATTGAAAAAGTTGTGTTCTTTTCTTGTTGAGTTTTGTTATCGTTGGCCTACTAGAGGGACTCATATTTGACCACATAATATTTCCCTTTCCTATCCAAGAAATATGATAACTTTGGCTCCTACCACCATACAAAATCTATAATAATGATCATACAATAGTAATGGAACTCGGTTCCATTATCCCGCACATCTCTACGATATATCAAAAATGGGTTCCACAAGTATGGTGCTTAGCTGAACATTATTACTTTCACGCATTGCATGGCTACTGCAATAACTCATCCTGCTACCCATAATAGTTATGCTAACTAATATTTGTTTTAATACGAAGGAATGAAAAATAAATGTGCATATTTAGTCAATATGTCCACTACCACATAGATACAATCAATGCCCTACACCTTTGGTAATTGTGTGATGAAGTCCATGGAGATGCTATCCCACTTCTTCTCTGGAATCAAAAATAGTTGAAGCAGTCTTGTAGGATATGTAAAATATGACTTATTATATTGGCAAGTCATTCATTCCCTCACATGGTGAATTACATCCCTCTTGATACCCTTCTAGGAAAATATCTCCCTCACCTACATGTAAGTTTTCAATTACCCCCGGTTCCCTGACAATGGCACGTCATGTGTTTCCCTCAAAATATTATCCTTGAGTTTGTACTAAGGGACAAGATAGATCATATATTTGTAGTAGATGATTTCATCCACTACCTTGTGGCTTTCATCTTGAGTATTTCCCTCCATCATCTCACAGACTAAGGTTTTCTTGGAGTATTTGCACCAAAAGAATGGACTTCCAGTTTGTTGAGATCTTCCTCATGGAGAAAGTTCCATGTCTCTTGGATAAGGAGTCAAAACCTATTTTGTTTTTCCCTTTTACATACTCAATGTCAAAATCATATGCTTGAACCTTACTAACCCATTTTTTCTACCTCTCACTCAGATGCCCCTACTCTAATAAATATCTCAAGATGTTATGGTCATTGCTAACCACAAAGTGTCCTCCTACCAGAGAGTATCTGAAAATTCCCAATGTGTGCATGATGGAAAACATATCCTTATCACAGATTGGATATAGATTCTATGGATCTCTTATCTTTCTTATATAAAAAGATATAGGGTGTTGGTTCTATATCATTAATTCTTCTGTCCCCTCATTGGATGCATCACACTCCAGGACAAAGGGATGCATGAAATTTGGGAGTCCTAATACTCGGAAAGTGCTTACCACCCTCTTCATTTTTTCAAATTCTACTTGTGCATCCTCTAACCATCAGAATTCCCCTTTCTTGGCGAGTTCTATAAATGGTTCTACCAATTGTGAAAATCATTTCACAAAGTTCCTACAATGACTAGATATCCTTAAGAATCCTCATAGATATATGAGTGATATAGAAGTGGGACAATACAATATGGTGTGAATCTTCTCCTGATGCACCTTTACTCCCTCAAGACCAACCAAGTTCACTATATAGAGGATATCTGTCAACCCAAATTCACACTTTGGCTCCTTCAAAAAAAGTGATTGCTTATCCATAATGGTGAGAATATGGTCCACATGATTAAGATGTTCCTACCACATTCTTCTATAGATCGGAAGATCATCAAAGAACGTTAGTAATAATTTACTCAACTATTTGTTAAACATATGGTTCATACATGACTGAAAGGTGGTTGGTGCATTAGTCAGCCTGAGGGGAATGACTAAAAAATGCATAGTTCCCATAATGACATCAAAATGTTTTTTGTTAATATCCTCCTCTTTGACCCAAATCTGATGGTAACCTGACTGCAGATCAACCTTTGAGAAGTATAATGACCCATGGATTTCATCTATCATCTTGTCAATCCTCGGTATTGGGTATCATTTTTTTATGGTCTTCTTGTTTAGTGATATGTGTAGTCTATGCACATCCACAAAGTGTCATCCTTCTTCTTCACCAATAAAATTGAAGAAGAAAAGGAACTAGAACTAGGCCTGATATGTCCCATATCCAAAAAATATTTTATATACTTCTCAATTTTTTCCTTGAGTTTCTTCGAATGTCTATAAGATATGGTGATCAATGTTTTTTCCCTTTATTATATGTCAATGACATGATCAAACACTCTGTCTAGTGCTATCCCTACTGGTAGTGGACCAAACACCTTATCGTGTTTCCAAAGAAAGTCGTGTATGTCCACATGATAGTTCTATTGATCCTGGGATGGCTTCTACTGGGTTATCAAACATTATTCTACACATGTTACATCGCGATGACGAAATATGTCCTCCATGGATTTCTTGGAAACGATCGTGGGTCCTCTCGATGACATACCTCTGAGAATCACGCATTGACCTCCTATGTCTATGAAATCCTTCATCATGATCTCACAATTCATTTTGAAATCTCCAAGGGAATATAACTACTATACTCCCAACACCACATTGCTTTCTGCCAAATCCACCACATAAAATTCATCGGTCAACCTGTAGTTTCCCAATGTCAAATCCAACCCTCAAATCCTCTGAGTACAAGTGATGGTGTACCCATATTCTACCATCACATTGAATCCTTCAAATTCCGCTGTGGGAATGTGTCTCCTCACATCCAGTGTCGCATTGATGAAAATGTGGGTGGTCCCACCATAAATCAGAGTGGTAACTTTCTTTCCCTACATGATACCCCTGATCCTAAAATCATAATACCTGGGCACTCCTGAAAGTGTGCCAATGGTTACTTTATTGACTCCTTCTTGTAGTGGATTTGGTTTGACAATCTCAATATCAGGTGTCTCTTCCCCACCATTTATTTGTCCACTTTCCTATTTATGAGCTACCTCATCTTCATCATCATCCTCCTCATCGGAAAGCACATCCATGTAGTGTAATTTCCATTTTCCCATGAAATGGTGTCCTAGTTCCCAAGGTTCTTTGCAGTTGTAGAAAAATGTCTTTTTTCTTATCTCTCTTCATGTCTCCTCATCCATTACATCCCTTGTTGTCCATGGTTTTGGGGGAGGCTTCATAACCAAACATTTCTGTGGTATAAAGGCTTTCACTAGTGTCTTCTTAGATGTGATGTCTTCCATATCCTAAGTCTTCATGATGGCATATTTTAATGTGGGAGGTCTAAAGGCCTTCACCCAACCTCTGAAGGGTTTAGCTAAACCCTATGTGAAGAACATCACTAACCTCTACTAAAACATATCATTCACTATTACTTCCACATCTATAATTATGTTATGTATACCTCTAGTGTACCTATCTTCTTTAGCTGCATCAATTCCCTCAAGTGGATCTCAGGGTCCTTCCTATAGAACTTTTCCATCATCCATTGGGTGAAATACCCATATGATGTGATGTTGGCATGCCCTAATGTTAGTATCCCATGGTACCAACACTCATCAGCCTCTCCCTCCAAGTGTAGAGTGGAAAACTTGATTTCCTCTACCTTTTTCATCAGGTTAAGATGGAAATAAGTATCCAACTTATGTACCCATGCTCGGGTTGTTACCTTGTCATATATGTCAAAGGAGAGGACCATCATGTTTCCTATTTTGGATGTAATATAATAAATATGTTGGTATGGTGCTCCCCTGGGTGTCTTCTTCATCCCGCGGTTGTAGTAGTCGATGTAAGAGAAGTTTTCCTAGACCGCCTTAGGTAGTAAGTGTAATACACTGTAATAGTTAGAGACCTTGTCAACTGGATCCGACTATACCTACGCTCCTGTATTTTGTTCGATAAGAAATGGGGGTAACAATAGTCATGGTGTCCTCCTATTCCCTATCTTTCGAACACTTTGTGCTAGAATATGGGTATTTCTACCCTCTACATGAGTTCTTCCATGAATTCCATTTGATCTCATTTTACCTTATTGTCCTACCATTTGTACAAGTACCACAAGGGTCTATTGTTGGGTCCTAATAATCTTATAATTACTTTGGGTGACTATTTCATCATTTTGGTTGGCCTCCTCCTGGTCCTTGTTCATATCATTTAGTATTATGAACACATGGCCTATTCTAATATTGACGCAATGTCGCACTCGCAAGCACATCTTCTCACATGATCTTCTCTTTCTCACGGCCCGAAGAACTCTAAGGATCTTCTATTTCCCTACCAGGAAATCTGCACCCACAGTAATCCTCGTGGGATCCCCCTTCTTTATAAATTAGGATATCAGACTTCAAAGCTCCATGAATCCAATGGTCGAATGTTGGTTCCACGAATCCCCGAAACCTGATATAAGTCAACACTCACCATTTCCTTTACCCTGTCAAAACTTCTCCTACAACGATTTCGGCACTCGCGATGTCGAGCAACTCGGTTCTCTGATTCCCGAGTCCCAATATGCCAAAACTCTGATGCGCTCGTGAGTTGACTTTTCAACGGTACCTTTACTCCATCAACATTTCAGAGTTTGCAATATCGTGAATCCTGAGGTAATGATTTCAGAACTTCTCGCCACGAAACTCCGATAGCTCGTGCCACGTTTCCTCCACTCTGACCATTGTGGCCCCACACTATCCTTTATCCGTTGGGATATCGTGTTTCATGATATTGCAATTCCTAGTGCCTGTATATCTGAAATGGATGATCACGTGACACACGCCCTCCCACAGATGGATGGCTCAGATGAACTCTTGCTAATTCAGGAATTTCTCTACCAATTTCCCCACTTCTCGACCTCAAGTACTCCGATACCGCAAATGTCAATATCCCGATGCCCTTCGGGACTTCTCTCCTCTGTTCATGAAGACTTAACCTTCACATTTTCCCATTCAGATCCAATGACTGACCGGTAACTGCGTGAGACCTGACGGCTCATGATCATTCCTTCTATGCACTTCTCCTGTATTGCCCTCTGGACGAGAAATCTTCAATGATCCAGATCTCTTCACAATCTGATCAGATGGCTAACATGCCTCCTCCTGAGCTTTGGCGCTTCCTTCTTACACTTGGAAGAATCCCAAGTTTCCAAAGGCCTCGACCTTTGTCTCTTTCTCCTCTTCAACTCCTGAGCTTCATCGCGCGCATAAAAATGTTGTCCCTCCTGAGCTTATCCTTCTTTCCTAATCCTTGAAGGATTCTTCAACTCATGCACCTTCACAGGGTATTTTCATGCACTCAAAGGTGCTATTCCGTCCTAAGCTTTCCTATAGATTCGACCTCTAAGGAAACTCAATTCTTCTTCTCTTTCTGCCTCAGATGGAGAATTTAGAGGCCCTCCTAACTCTCCTTCACTCAAGCAACCTCTTTGCTGAGTATTTCTGAGTATTCAGCAACCCTGCGAAGATCCCTTAGTGGACTCTTCCTCATCAATACAGAACTCAAAGATTTCTCTTCCCATGTGCCTATCTATACAACGTCTCAATGCCCACTTGGTAGAGTGTCAAGAATCCTCAGTGATTTTGACTTCTTAATAGTTCATAGAAGAGTTCTTCCTCTACGCACTCCTTGCACTGGCTCGATGCCCACCTGGCAGAGCTTCATAGAAATCCTCAGAGCTTTTGTCTGCAACTGTGTTCTCCTTCCACAATTTAGCCTCAAAAGTGTTCAACATCCTTGAGGTCTTTCTCCTGAGTCGTTGATTCCAATTATTATGCCGCAACACGTCTTTGTCTGAACCCGCAGAATTTAGAAGTGCTTCAGTGCACTGGTATTCAGAGACTGCAGTACTATGTCACGCCCTCCTGGCATGAAACCTCAAAGACCTTCACCTAAAATCAGACACACCCCTACAAATGCAAACCTACAACATACATCTACAACATACATTCATATCATAATAGGACACTCACAGACACCCACATAACACATAAATTCATGCAGGAAAAACTACTTTTGTTTATATTAAAATGGAAAATGCTTGTATTTACAAGGTGTTCCTGAGCATGACCTGTAACAAGGTCTCAGATCCTTCTTCTCTTCTGCTCTCTACTCGCAGATTCTCTCCTATTCTATTTACAACTACTACTCAAGAGATACAATTCATATTTTTACATGAGGGGGCTCTTTGAGCTCTTCTCTCCAATCTACCTAACCTATTTAATTACATTGAATGGGCTATCTAGTCTAGCATTGGATCTAGATCTCAGCCTTACAAAACATTAAAGGACTATCTACCTAATGCCTGCATAAAGGCATGGCTCTATGGCTCAACAACCTAGACATTTAATTACATTCAATTCTAATTCAAGATGAGGGTTGCGCCCCTCTTTAGCCTTGAATGTGTATGCTTGATGTGGCTGGCTGACGTGGAGGGATGCTCCTGCATCATACTCCTCAGCTGCAAAATTCATGAGCTCCTGATCATGAGCTTCCCATTCCAACAGTTGAAATCCTCCTGGATCCCAAATCATTCTTTGGAGTTGTTCATATGCTCCATCTTCCTGCTGCTGCCACTGCTTCTGCGCTACGGTTGTTGCTTCCTTCTTGATACTCAACCTTTCCTGGCTAACAGTTTCTGCTGACCGGATCATCAGTTTTCTGATTACATCGACCACTTCGTCCAGCTGCTCCAATGGTTGGCTCTGTTCATGCAGTCTCCTTAGCTGGAAGAATTTTCGGCACATGGGAAGATCATCATGATCTCCCATGCTTTCTTCACCAGCTTCCAACTTCACCTGTTGGATGTGCATTCCCTGCACTTTCAACCTTCTCTCCAGGGCTTCAATTTCCTCATACAGATAAGCCAAACTAATTTTTTCTGCTTCTTCTTCTTCTTCTTCTGCAAACTCCCATGTTGCAGTCTTTTCAGCTTCTTGGCTTAAAATATTGAGCCATTCCTTAGAATGCTCATCATTCTCTTCATCTTCTTCTGCTGTCAGCTTCAGTGCTACAGCTTCCTCATCTTCCTGGCTGAATATGTTGAGCCATTCCTCAGAATGCTCATTTCCCTCTCCTGCTTGGGCAGCTTCAGATATCTGCTCCAATCCTTTAGCAATAGTCTCAACTAGCTATCCCTCTATTGTTGTTGCATCTGCAACATAGATTTTTGCCACCTCCTGGGCAAGTGGTAGGAATATCTCGATTCCCCCAATCATTATAAGGCTCCTCGGATCAGCCTCTTGGATGGTGAAATTTTTTAACTTGTCATCATCTTCATTCACATGGTTTGGAAAACCATACAAATCTTCATCCTCTATCAGCTTCACCTGCTGATCAAAATCAACCTCTGAGTTTATGAGACTCTCAGATAGTCTCATCTTCTCATCCCTGCCCATCTGGGAATATGGGATGCTTCCACTACCCTCCTGGCAGTCTTCGAGATCCCGCAGTGACCTCATATCATTGCCCAGCTAGCAATGTGAAATTCTCTGGCTATCCTCCTGACAGTCTCTGAGATCCTGCAGTGATCTCAACTAGTTGCTCACATGGAAAACTGGAATTTCCTCCCTGCTCCCCTGGCAGTTATTGAGATCCTCAACTAATCCAATTTTATCCTCTTCATCGAGAGTTCTCCCAGTCTTTGGTTCACATACCTGAACCATATCCTTAGGTCCATCGAGGTTTTCAGCATGCCTCAACCATCCTCTTAACAGCCTACACTGTCTTCTAGCCATCAACTCCTTGACTGGCCAATTTATCTTCGGCTTCCTCATGGGCCATTCATACACCCATCTCGGCCTGGTATTCTGCTTCATTCATAGTTCAAGCTCTTCCATTCTTGCCCTAATGCCGACAAGTTCCTTCCCCCTTTTGGTTGTGCTCATCAGCTTCAGGTTTTCCCCCATAGCATACCTACGGCCTTCAGTAGCCATGTTGCTATCTCTGTCTGCCCTCCTAGAAAACTTGTTGTCATCACTCTGTATCTCGAGTGTTTCCAGCCTCATCCTTACAGAGTCTCTAGTGCTCTGTCTTCTTCCTTTGCCTTCTCGCTTCACCTAAAATACATAGATGAAATCCTTCTTTGATACCAAATTGATGCAGCGTCGCACTCGCAAGCACGTCTGCTCACAGGATCTTCTCTTTCTCATGGCCCGAAGAACTCTAAGGCTCTTCTATTTCCCTACCAGGAAATATGCACCCACAGTAATCCTTGTGGGATCCCCCTTCTTTATAAATCAGGAGATTGGACTTCACAGCTCCACGAATCCAATGGTCGAGCGTTGGTTCCATGAATCCACGAAACCTGATATAAGTCAATGCTAACCCTTTCCTTTACCTTGTTGGAACTTCTCCTACCACGATTTCGGCACTCGCGATGTCGAGCAACTCAGTTATCCGACTCCCGAGTCCTGATATGCCGAAACTCTGATGCTCTCGTGAGTTGACTTTTCAATGGTACCTTCACTCCATCGACATTTTGGAGTTCTCAATATCGTGAATCCTGAGGTAATGATTTCGAAACTTCTCACCATGAAACTCTGATAGCTCATGCCACCTGTCCTCCACTCTGACCCTTGTGGACCCACACTATCCTTTAGCCGTCGGGATATCGCATTTCGCGATATCGTGATTCCTAGTGCCTAAATCTTCGAAATGGATGATCACGTGACACGTGTCCTCCCACAGACAGACGAATCAGATCAACTCTCACTAATTCGAGACTTTTGCTACCAATTTCCCCACTTCGCGACCTCGATAACTCCGATACCCCGAATGTCGATATCCCAATGCCTTTTCAGGACTTCTCTCCTCTTTTCATGAAGACTTAACCTTCACGTTTTTCCGGTCAGATCCAACGGCTGAGAGGTAACTGCGTGAGACCTGACGACTCACGATCATTCCTCCTGTGAACTTCTCCTGTACTACCCTCTGGACGAGAAATCTTCAACGATCCAGATCTCTTCACAATTTAATCAGACGGCTAACGTACCTCCTCCTAAGCTTTGGCACTTCCTTCCTACACTTGGAAAAATCCCAAGTTTCCAAAGGCCTCGACCTTTGTCTATTTCTCCTCTTCAACTCCTGACCTTTGTCACGTGCATAAAAACATTGTCCCTCCTGAGCTTATCCTTCTTTCCTAATCCTTGAAGGATTCTTCAACTCATCTACCTCCACAGGGTGTTTTCATGCACTCAAAGGTGCTATTCCGTCCTGAGATTTCATGTAGCTTCGACCTCTAAGGAAACTCAATTATTCTTCTCTTTCTCCCTCAGATGGATAATTCAGAGGCCCTCCTGGCTCTCCATCACTCAAGCAACCTCTTTGCTGAGTATTTTCGGGTATTCAACAACCCTGCGAAGATCCCTCAATGGATTCTTCCTCCTCAATACAAAACTCAAAGAGTTCTCTTCCCCTATGACTATCTGTACAACGTCTCAATGCCCAACTGGAAGAGTGTCAAGAATCCTTAGAGATTCTGACTTCTTAAGAGCTCACAACAGAGTTCTTCCTCTGTGCACTCCTTGCACTGGCTTGATGCCCACCTGGCAGAGCTTCACAGAACTCCTCAGAGATTTTGTCTGCAACTGTGTTTTCCTTCCACAACTTAGCCTCCAAGGTGTTCAATAGCCTTTGGGTCTTTCTCTTGAGTCGTTGATTCCAGTTATTGTGCCGCAGCATGTCTTTGTCTGAACCCGCATAATTCAGAAGTGCTTCAGTGCACTGGTATTCAGAGACCGCAGTACTCTGTCATGCCCTCCTGGCATGAAACCTCAAAGACCTTCACTTGAAATCAGACACACCCCTGCAAAAGAAAACCTACAACATACATTTATAGCATACATTCATATCATAATAGGACACTCATAGACACCCACACAACACATAAATACATGAAGGAAAAATTGCTTTTGTTTATATTAAAATGGAAAATGCCTGTATTTACAAGGTGTTCCTGAGCACGGCCTGTAACAAGGTCTCGTCTCCTTCTTCTCTTCTGCTCTCTACTCGCAGATTCCCTCCTATTCTATTTACAACTACTACTCAAGAGATACAATTCATCTTTTTACATGAGGGGGCTCTTCGAGCTCTTCCCTCCAATCTACCTACCCTATTTAATTACATTGAATGGGTTGTCTAGTCTAGCATAGGATCTAGATCTCAGCCTTACAAAACATTAAAGGCCTATCTACCTAATGCTTGCATAAAGGAATGGCTCTATGGCTCAACAGCCTAGACATTTAATTACATTCAATTCTAAATCAAGATGAGGGCTGCGCCTCTCTTCAGCCTTAAATGCGTGCGCTTGACGTGGTTGGATGCTGGTTGGCTGACGTGGAGAGATGCTCCTGCATCAAATGTCCTAGTTATCAACGATGTTTTCTTATGGTTTTGACTCTATTTGGTTTTATTCTACCTATTTTATAAGTGAACTTTGAGAAGGTCCTCCACGCCATTTCTTCCCAGGACTCAATAGAATCACATGTTGGAAAAATCACCAACTATGATACCACTGCAATGTCCCTAACTAGGCTAGGTGGGAATATAACACTTTCTATCCCAAAATTTGTTATTTCTACTTGTGTAAATGTGACACATTTTTTTATTAATGATGTTGTTAACTTCTTACAAACAATTTTCTCAAATAGGAATATTTTGAAACATATTGCATGCATCCATTAAACATAAAATATAGAAGATAACTATGGCATTTTATTATGGACGGAAACACTGAAAATATCAATAATATAATGATATCTAGTGGTTGTAATAACAACTATAGAATACTCCTAAAAACAAAGATCCAATGGTTGCAAGGGAGTTGTCTAACCTACTACAAAAACAATACAAAGAAAACCTAGAATGATGCCAAATATATGATGTCCATTGCTCCAAGGATCTCCAAGCCCTACACTATTCTAATCCAATAATGTTTTCTCTACAAGAGGCCCTCCAATATTTTTTGCAACCCTCACAAGCGCGATCTGAATTGACTGATGCAATCCTTAATCGTAGAGGTCCTCACAGGATGACTGCGGGATGTCTAGCAGAGCTTCGTGGGACAATATTTGCTCAACCCATGGGGGTGTCTCCTCTCACTGTTTTCCTAAAACCCTCTTGACACCTGGGTAAAATCATGAACATGGGTAATACTTTTGTGAGAATTAGGTCTCCAAAATTCCTAGAGGCATTTTTTCAACCGAAAAAATGTTCATAGGAATTTTTTCAGCCGAAACATTTTTCGGCCGAAAATTTGCATGTCAAATTGAATGATGCCTTGAAGGTGCCCTCAAAATTTGTGTACAATATTTTTTTTATGCATTTTATTCTTATGGTAAGAATATTTCATCCGAAATACTTTTCGTCCGAAAGGTTTGTTTTTAATGGATTCCGTTAAAAAATAGGTTTCAACCGAAAGAATGTTTTGGTTGAAAACCTGAAAATGGGACTGTTTGCAGGAAATTCCAAATTCTCTCTAGCTTACTTGATATTTAGAGGTAGCGGACTCACAAATACTGAAAATTTAGTTTTGGAATTGATACCAACATTTGTGAAATTGAATCTACTTTCATTGGAGATAAAAAAAATTCATTTTCATTGTTTTTATCTAATTTTATTTAATTTTATAAAAAAATCACTGCATAATATTTTTAGGTGAGATTATGATTCAGTGAATTGAAAAATCCATATCTCTAAAAATACACAGTGGAAAATTACGGAAAATTTATACTCATAATCCTTAAACTATTCTCTTCAAAAACATATTTTTATATTTTACTTTTAAGTAAAAATTAATATAGATACATGGTGGGCGAAAACATGTGTTTAAAATCTATAACTTTTTTAGATTGGTCAACTTAAAAAAATTCTAGAAATTAGAATTTTCATCCGTTAGATTCAAAACTATAGTCATAAAAAAATAGAGCCTTTGTATATTGTTGTATTATATTTCATTTGTCAAAAAAAAGGTTTAATAATGGATACATTGTTGGGGAAAAAAGTAACTCATTATCTTGCCATTTTTTTTGAAGGAACATACTGTCAAACAATTACCAAATTGACATATCAAATCTCAATAAAACAAAATTGAAAAATAGTCAGTAGAAAGCTAACAAAATTCCCCATAAGTTTTTTTTTTTATAGTAAAGTAAAATTATAAATAAAAAAAATTATTTTTTTTACTGGATGTTGAAGAACCTGTTAAAATCAAATAAAAATTCTCATAAAACAAGCAAAAGTGTTACCCATCTTCATGATTTTACCCACTTGTGGATTTTATGATTGACCTCTTCCAAAAAATGTTGTGAATCACCTGCACAACACGATATTCCCCCAAACTATATTCAATATGAAATCAACACTACAATGTACTCGAATGTGGATTCTAGATGAATCCTCCTCCTTGTCTAGTTAGGGTGGATATTGTGCCACCGAAACTAAACTTAAATGGAAGGCTTTTGCAAAACGCTAATGAAAAATTGGATCAAATAGCACATCAATAAGACATCAATTCATAATTCCAAAGAGAAGGGTTTCCCCTCTATTTATCCTTCCTCCAGGTCTTCTTGAGCTTTCCCCATTTTGATTGAACCAAACCCTCATTTTATTTTCCCTCCAATTTCATGAAAATGAAGTTATTTATTTTATTTAATTTCAGTTTAGGGTTTGACACCAAATAAACCTTCTTGACTCCATTTTTCCTTGATGGCTATATCCTTCAAGAGTTGTATAGGCTGTCGAGTCATCCTCTATCATGATCAATTGAAAGGGGGACATTACATGTGACTATCTATGAAAAATACATACTCAAAGTATTGTGATCTTATATGATAAATATACCTTATAATACTCATATTTTTGGGTCAAAAATACCAAATTCAATCCCGAAATCAGAAAGTGGCATTTCAAGAATCACATTTTAATTCCAAGGTTAGAGTTACCACATTTTCCCTCCTTGGCCTTAAATATTGGTAAATTTGCAAAAAAAGACCTTAAAATTGATCCCCAAATAAAAAAAGTGTGCTCCCATAATCACATTTTTTCCCACAGTTAAAATTACAACTTGCTTGAAAGTGTGGTTTTAACAATCGATACCATTCTAAACAAAAACCTTAAAATTGACCTTACAATCAAAATGAGTGTTAGTAGCAACACCCCTTTTCTCGGGGTTAATATTAAAACTTGTTTGAAATTGTGTCCTTGACACCTCATAGAATTTTAAACTAAAACCTCAAAATCAATATTTGAATCAAAGTGTGATAGTTACAAGTAGCACATTTTTGTGTTTCAATCATAAGATTGCAACAATTTTGAAAACATGACCTAAAAATTTATATATATATATATATAACAAAGATTAAAAAATATATTACAATAAATCAATGAAAATTGAATATAAAATATATATATATCAATTACATTAAAAATGAATAAGGGAAAAAATTATCTCTATCTATCTATGTATACATATATAAGACATTTAAAATACATCACTTAAAAAAATAAAAATTTAAAAGAAAAAACATTTATTAAAAAAAAAAGAAAATAGAGGATGACCCATCATTATACGAAACTCGTGTGGGGAGGGAATGAAGGGTGAGAACATCCCTATGCCTCCTCGCTCAATCCCCGTATGGATTGCATGCCAAAATGGGTTTACAAGGGGGGATTACTCATACAAACCTGTCGTTTTAGGCAGTCCATGGGAGGAGGGAGCGAGGGGGCCGGACCCCTCCCCTCCATGATCACCCCCCTTCCCCACTATGACCCACTTGTAAAGACAAGTTTTTTTACAGGTATTTCATGGGGGAGGGAGTGATGGGGAAGGGTTGAACCCCTCCATAATCCCCCATCCCCCCCCCAAAAAAATGGCCTACTTGTACAAATATGTTTCTTGACATAGATGCATCTGTAGTGACACATTTATAAATTGGTCATTACAAGCAAGTTGCATTGAAAGGAAGTAGGTGTAAAGTTATGGGGAGGGGATCCTCCCTACCTAACTCACCTATATAGATGGGTTTACGGGAAGATATTTCCATAATTCCCCTTGTTCAGAAAGATCGCCAATCTCATCCAATACCCCACAACATCTCTGGTTTTATTTTTATATTTTTTAAATTTAATTTGTATTTTTTAAAATTGTTTTTAAATGATGTGTTTTGATGTTTTTTTAAATAATAGATTATTTATTTATTAATTTTTTTTAAATTTGTTTTCTCATAGTATACTTTAAATTATTATAATTTTTTTTTTTTTTTTAATTTTAGTTCACTTTTATTTATTTTTAAAAATATTTCCTCTAAACACACACATATAGGGTTGTTTCTCTATGTTTTTCCTCCATCTTTTATTTTTTATTTTTATTTTCTAATGTTTTTATTTTTTGTAAAATGTGAGTTTTTTAGGTAATGGTTTGAAAAAGGTTGTAATTTTTAGCTCAAAGTCCACAAAAAATTGGTTACTTGTAATTCCACACTTTAAAACAAGTTTTAATATTAACCGTGGAAAAAGGGATACTGTTATTCGCACAATTTTTTTATTCGAATGAAAATTTTAAGGTTTATATTCAGAATAGTAGCAATTGTCAAGGCCATGATTTCAATCAAGTTGTAATTTTAACCGTCCCCTTAAGCTATAGGTAGTTGGAGAACTGTTTTTCGATTTAAGTGTCAATTTTGAGTTTTTTGTTTGCAACTTAACAAATCATGATTGTTTTTTTTGTAATTTCAACCCAAAAATATTGTTACTAGTAGTGCCACTTTTTCAAATGGGGATATAAATATCCAATAAATATGACGGTTTAAAGAATGATAACTTTGAAGGGTTTAAAGAATGATAACTTTGAAGGGTTCTCATCGAGTTCATAACTATGTATAAAGTTGGAAAATACTTAAATGCATTTTAACTAAATAGACCAATTCCATTTATTTTGGAAAGGAAATCATCTTTACAAATTTTGGCTTAACAAAAAGCTTGAGGACACTAGTCGTATCATTTACCTTAATCATTTAAAAATAATTTATATGCTCCACTAGAAGACATTGAGATCTACAATCTAAAAAAATCCCTCGTCATTTCAAGGATATAATCTCTTTCAAAATTTACAAATATATATAAATTAATATTATAGAATTTTGAAAAACTACCCCTCACTACAACAATAGATTCTCTACAATTCTACAATTTTTTTTAAGAAAATTTTGTCCTTTAATCGCACTAATGAAAACAATACATTACATTTTAGGAGATTGTTGTTATTCAATATTGACATTGTTATTAGGGAATCACTAAAAACAATCAATAACTTACACTCACCCATAAAACAACTCTATACAAAGGGCATAATGAAAACATAAAACCCTAGAGGTACACGGTTTTGTCATTGCATTTATATGTAGGTCGATCTCATCATCCGTCAAAGAATCCTATGCTAGATAATGGTCGAGATTGTACTCGTATGTAGCTCGAGCTCATCATCCCTCAAAGAATCCCACGCTTTGATTTGGTAAAGTGTCTTGGGTCCTTGTCATAAACAATTTACATTAGTTTCCTTGTCATAAACAATTTACACGAGTTTGAAGGTTTTAGATTAACTCACCTTAATTGCTAGACTTAGAGTTGGAAATTGTGATTGCATAGGTTTTATGTTTCTTTTATGGCTATTCACTATACTTGGAAAGAAAAACATTTTGATAGTTGTACACAAAATCCAAAGTTGGCATTTATCTTTATCATCTAAAATTGATGTTCATTCAAATATTTTTTTTTCATTATACTTTTTTTTTCATTTCATAAAATTGATGTAAAAATTTTTATTATTTTTTTCATTATACTCTTTTTCAATAATTGAAAAAAAAAATTGTGTTCTTTTCATTATACTCTTTTTCCATGAAAGAAGAAAAAATTATTTTTCTTCCATAAAATTGATGTAAGATTACTCATTTTTTTTTTCATTATACTCTTTTCCATAATTGGAAGAAGAAAATAAAATTGATATAAGATTTCTTACCCATTTTTTTTCATTATAATCTTTTTCCATAATTGAAAGAAGACAAACTTGTCGTTCTACACCATGGCGAGTTAGTCCTTGCAACCTTATTTGATGATAAGATGTCGAGTATTTGCAATTGATGGGTAATTACGCCAAAAGAACCCTCCCCTGCTTTTTCGTTCTCATGGTTGCCCGAACCTTACATTGTTGGAATTATCGCCCTACCTTAAACAATAGTGTGTAATGTTAGTATCGTATCTTTCATCAAATTGCTTTTTGATTCATGTATACTTATATAGTTATACAATACCATGATTTAATTAAATAACTTATCATCTATATAAAATGATGTAAGTTGAATTTGGTCTGAGCTGGAATCTAATAAAATATAAAGTGTTGGTTATTTGGTTTAGTTGCCAAGCCATAACCAGCATGTCCGTTCATGTTAGAAAGACAGCCAAAAGAGATAAACAAACAATTCTGAATCATTAAAGAGATAATAAGCAATTAAATGAGTAAAAAACCATAAAATATGTAAATGGCATGATAGGCAATGGTAAGCTTTAATCAGCGTGTACCTTTATGTTCCGACGTAAAATAATTAAATTTTTTCGTCAGGGATGTATAACTCTGTCAAGTTCCGCATCAGAACATGAATGAATGCATACGTTGGCTAAGACTGGTCAAAGTTTATAGTTGATAATCAATATGGAGTTTAGTTCTTATGAGTCTTTTTATTATCAAATTATTGGTTCACTTGCTTTTAATATTTTTGCTATCTACTAATTTTGTTTAAATATATGGATTTGTTAAAAAAATTATTAATATTTTTGTGATGTATCAATATTATTAATAACAAATATTTTACTTTATAAAAGTGGTTGATATAAGTCTATGGGCACCATTTATTCATCTTTTCAAACTAATGGATATGAGTCACTTTTGTAAATTGGTTGTACCCACTTTTATAAAGTAATTGTTGCTAGTTGATGATCGACATACCTTTGGGACCGCTATTAATATATTAATACATAATTAATGTATTAATTAATTATTACATTAATATTATATTAATGTATATAAATTAATGAAATCTATTAAGGTAATGTATCACATTAATGTAATAAATAATAATAATGTAATGATACATTAATGTATTGTATTAATGTAATGTATAAATTAAAATATGATTTTACATTAATATATAAAGTAACTTATTAATTGATTGATATATTAATAATGCAATGTATTAATTAATTTATACATTAATGTATAATGTAAGCTATATTAATTAATTTATACATTAATACATTAATTAATTCATACATTAAATACATTATTTATAATATATTTATCAGTATTAGGTTTTTTTTTTTTTTTTTGTAAGTTAAGAAGTGTATTAGAACCTGCTAAGCAGTAAAATTTACACCTGTCATGTTGTCATACGAGGCTATGGAAGCATTTTTCTGGTGGGAAACCAATGCTGCCACATGGTCGTTAAGATTCAAAATAACCATGCAAAACTTGCTCAGTTGTAGGAAACTTAAAATGTAACGTGCTAGACCTAGTGTCTCACCAAGGGCAAGAGTTTTGTTGGCTAGACTGTGCATTCGAAAAATGAAAAAAATGAGCTATTATAAAATTGTAAATTCCTAGATCTAATAAGATGCACAGGGCATAGAGCTTGTGAACTATATTTGTTGTAATCATAAAAACACGGGAAACCTGAGCGAGAAGGAGGTATCCAGTGCTGGGATCGAGCCTTTGCTCGTTCTATCAATTTTGCGCAGTGTCTCTGCCTAGCTTCCCTATGTCTACATGCGTAACACTTTTGCTTGTTTTAGGACAATTTTTTTTTAATTTTAACAAGTTCTTCAACTTCCGGTAAACAAAAGTATTTTGTTTATTTAGAATTTTACTTTCCTATAAAAACAAAACTTGTGAAGAATTGTGTTAGCTTTCTACTGAATATCTTTCAAATTTTTTTTTATTGAGATTTGATACGTCAATTTGGCAATTGTTTGACAATATGTTCCTTAAAAATGAAAGGAAAGATAATCAGTTATTTTTTCCCACAATAATGTATCCATTATTAAACTTTGGTTTTTGACAAATGAAATATACTATAGCAATCTACAGAGACTCTATTTTTTGATGACTATAGTTTTGAATCTAACTGATGAATATAATTTCTAGAATTTGTTTAAGTTGACCAATCTAAAAAAGTTACACATTTAAAACACATTCTTTCTTCCACCATGTATCTATCTTAAGTTTTACTTAAAAGTAAAATCTAAAAATATGCTTTTGAAGAGAACAGTTTAAGGATTATGAATATAATTTTTTCATAATTTTCCACTGTGTATTTTTAGAGGTATGGATTTTTCATTTCACCAAATCATAATCTCACCTAAAAATATTATGCAGTGATTTTTTAAAAAAATTAAATAAAATTAGATAAAAACAATGAAAATGAAAACAAATTATACCCAATGAAAATAGATTCAATTTTAAAAATGTTGGTATCAATTATGACACTAAATTCTTAGTATTTGTAGGAGTCTGCTACCTCCAAAGATGTAGTAAGATGGAGAGAATTTGCAGTTTCCTGCAAAGAGTCCCACTTTCCAGTTTTCGGCTGAAATATTCTTCCAACCGAAACCTAGTTTTTAACAGGAAAATAATTCATCCGAAAAACATTGTAAATTAATTTCGAGGGCGTCGTTAAATTTGACATGCAAATTTTCAGCCGAAAAAGGTTTTGACTGAAAAAATTCCTAACAGCATTTTTTTGGCCGAAAAATTGCCGCTAGGAATTTTGGAGACCCGATTGTCACGAAAGTGTTACTCAACTTCATGATTTTACCCATGCATGAGATCCCAAATAAGAGTCATAAAAAATTCCTCTCTGGGAATCCGCTCTGGTTCCTTGTGCTACATTTCTTTGATGACACCATAGATGCCCTTAATCGCTTGCTTGATGGCCACCAAACACTCCTGGAGAAATTCCCTCCCCACACAATGGGTGCAAACAGGAGGGGGTAGAGG
>JZKD02S1728736.1:11001-47434 GCA_000966675.3 Picea glauca
CCTTTCACTAGCTAACTGGCTGTAAATTTACCCTTTCCGCTGGTGAAAGTTCTATCTTGGCCAAAAAGGAAACTTCCACCTCCAAAACTGTTCTTTTACATACTTTGGTTAGGCTTTTGTGAAAGAAGAAAGGTAAATTCAAGAGAGTTTTCCCTGTGAAATGATCTAAGAGCTTGAAATGATATAGCATCATCTTATCATACCTTCCTTCTAAGGTTATATAGAGTTGAATGCCTTTGAAAAGGTCTTGCCATTCATCCTTCAGATGAGAAACTGGCATGCTTTTCTTCCAGGTGATATTTCTGAATTTTGCCTTAAGATATGCTCTGAAATTCATATTCTTGGTTGTTGTTGTCTTAAACCAGCTCTGGCCTGATCTAAGTAAGTTGGTTGCTGTGGCAATGGTGGATTCATCAACTATCATTTCTAAGGAACCCTCAATGTCTTTGTTTCCATCATACGATTTAGCAAACGCTTCAGCTGTTGTTTGGTGGCAACCATTCTGTAACTTTTCAACATAACCCATGTAGCCTGCGTCTGATAAACATTTTTGCACATATGGATGTGACTGTAAAAAAGACAGGTTGTCCAATTCTTTCCTTAGTAATAAACCGCTTCGTTTCCTTGCCATCTGTAACTCGAACCTCAAACAATTTGCAAACAATGTCACGATAGTTTCCTGATTGAGCCAAGGTTTGCTGCTGCTGAAAAACTTTCGGTGTTACCAATTCAAATATGAAACCATAACATATTGCCTGTGAACAATGCGTGTTCAAAATATGAAGTGTCGATTTGATGTCAACAACTAAGTAGTACTGCTCCTTTACCTGTGATGATGAATGTGAATTTGTCATCTTCAACGCCATCAGTGTTGAAGCATGCATTCATGAACACGATCCACTATGATATCCGATTTAGACGTGCATAACAGAATCCTCATCATCATTTTCTTTCACCAGTGCCTCATAATGATTATGTGACGTGTGTCGAGCATTTCATCCTTTTGATTTCTAAAATCGTGGAGGAAAAACACGTGTTTCATGCTTTCACCAACTCACTGTCTGCGGGAAAGTACTCCTTAACCGTTGAAACTCACTGCTTTCACCATCTAATCATCAACCTTGCAACACGCGTTAGTTGTTGAAAGTATTTTCATGAAATTTTATAGAAAATACCTTTATGGATCAACTTATTTCTAAGGCATGAATTTAAAACCTTAGTTTTGACAATAGACGAAATTAAAAACAAATAGAGAAAACTACAGATGACCATGCTATCACCTACAAAATGAAACCATAATGACTGATTCATTTTGGGAGATAACGTTTGGCTCCAGCTGGGATGGATACCTCCCTGTGAGGTCAACAAGAACCTAGTTAAACTCAGTAGCCTTTATTACAATTTGAAAATTTGAAAAATTGTTTTGCTCAGTACCATTGGGCATGGAGTTATTCAAGTGATAAAAACAAAGAAAATAGAACTAAAAAGAATATGTACAAGTAAAATAGGGATTTAAGAAAATCCTTATGAAAAATAGGTCTTTAGAAAATGCCCATTGAAAGGGCCACCTGCTACTTCCTTGCCTGCAAGATTTTGGAGAACAAACGTATTGTTCTGTTGTTATGACGAAAGGACCTGTGAACCTTTGGCACTTGTCACATGTTCTCACAAATTCACACACATCTAAAAATAAGGATGGCCAGTAATAACCAGATCTTAAGATTTTATGTGCGGTAGTCTTCCAATAGTGATGTCCTCCACATTCACTATTATGGAACTCAGTCATGATCTTAGCTGCTTCCTCTTGGTTTATGCACCTCAATAATAAACCTATTGGATTTTTCCAGAACAATAAGTTTCTATTGATGCAGAAATTCATGGCTTTGAGATTTAAAGCCCTTCCTTGTGTTTTTTTCAAATTTCAAGGGACTGATAAAGTTTGCAGAAAATGAATAATGTGGTTGTACCATTTGCAATTAGCTACGTGAGCTGAGACCTGCATTTCCTCACTTCCTTTATCCTCTGAAGACTGAACATTATCTGCATTTACACTTACCAAATTTATTTCAAGTAGTTTACAACTTTCTTCTACAAGAAGTTTGGCAAGGCCTTGACCTTTCACAAGTTTTGTCGGTTTAATTTCAACATCAAATTCAATTAATTTTTCTATCCACTTACTCCTTTTCCCATCTATGTCAAGTTGTATAAGCACATCTTTAACTGAAATGGAAGGTACGTAAGCTATTAGCTTGGCTTGAAGGATGTAAACTCTGAAAGATTTTAATGACTTGATGAGTGCATATGATTGCTTCTCCAATAATTCATACTTCAGCTCTGCATCCCTCAAGACTTTACTGAAGAAGGCAACTGGCTGCTCCTGATCATCGACATTTCTCTGCAAGAGTACTGCTGCAATTGTATCTTTTGAAGAAAATGAAAAGATATAAAATTCCTTGGCGAAGTCGGGGCTGATTAAAACAGGGGTTTTCATAATGGCTTCCTTGATAGCATTGAATGAGTGTTTGGATTCTTCAGTCCATTTTACTTCAGAGTTCTTTCTTAACATAGAAGTGATATGCTTTGTGAGTTCTGCAAAGTTTGCTATAAACCTCCTGATAAAGTTTATAGTCCCAAGGAAAGACTGAATGTCCTTCTTTGATMTAGGAAGAGACAAATTTTTAATTGCTTCTACTCTTTTTGGGTCGATCCTCACCCCATTAGCTGAAACAATATGTCCAAGTAATTTCCCTTCCTTAAGTGCAAAATTTGATTTTTTTTGGATTAAGAGAAATGCCATACCTTCGAAATTTTAGGAATGTCTTTTTCAAGTGCTGCAAATGAAGTTCATTGCTACTCGAAAAAACAGTAATATCATCAAGATATATCAGGACGAATTTTTGTTTCTCCCCAACAAAAGAAATGTCCATCGCCCTTTGGAATGTCGCTCCTGCATTCATCAATCCAAAAGGCATCTTTTCGTACATAAACGTACCCCATGGAGTAGTAAAGGCAGTCTTTTCTCTATCATCTAGATGGACAACGATCTGGTTGTATCCAGAAAACCCATCAATAAAAGACATCACCTTTGATCCTGACACCTTCTGCAAAATATGTTCCATTTTGGGCAGCGGGTAGTTGTCCTTCCTAGAGAACTTATTCAAATTTATGAAATCCACGCAGAGTCTGATCTCTCCATTCTTCTTTCTGACCGACACTAGATTTGCAATCCATTCTGAATATCTGAGAGGTATGATAATGCGGGCATCCAATAGTTTCTTGATTTCCCTCTCCATTGTAGGCAGCAACAAAGGATTAAAGGATCTAAGTTTCTGCCTAAATGGGTTGGTATCTTTGTTCAAGGGGATCTTGTGTTGAATTACCTCTGTGTCGAAAGTCTTCAAGTCATCATATTGTCAAGCAAAGATGTCAGCAAACTCCTTTAGCAATTCACCACAATAATCCTTTTGTTTTTCAGTCAAATGTGAAGCTAACTTGACATATTTAGGATTTTGTTCGCTGGCTACATTATACTGCAAAACTTCTGAATATTTTTCCCCCTTTTCCAATTTGATAGCTACATCATTGTTCTCAAAAATATTTTCTAAAGGGACCAAACCTTTAGGAATTCTGTTGGTGGACAACTGTACTATTTCATGTGCTACGATTTTTCTTCTGAATGTTGTCTTCTCAGCTTCATCGTCATGTTCATTCTCCTAATCAATTTGCAAATTTGCAAACTCATCTATTACTGCAAGAAATCTAGTGAGTTCAAAATCATCTTTGAAAACCTTCCATAATTTTACATTATCAAGGAGGGATGTCCTATACTTGACTTGAATTTCATAATTCAATTTATGAGGCAGAGGAGGTATAAAAGCAGAGGCTGACACAACTAATGAATCATCCAATTCATTCATTTCTCTGGGTACATATGAAATTTTGAAATCTGCAAAAGTATGAATCGCCCTCAAAACTTCATCTCTATATGCTTTCAACCTGACATGTTTTGCTTGAAAGGACTTATTTACTTGCTGAATGATTAAATCTACATCTCTAAATACATGTAATCTTTTAATCTCCATCTCTTTGGCTACATTTAACCCCAGAAGCAGTGCCTCATACTCTGCAATATTGTTAGTCACTTTAAAATCAAGTTTAAAGGACAAATGAAAAGTTTTCTTTGAAGGGGAAATCAATACCAGCCCTGTTCCTGTTGATTCTTTGGTACAAGCACCATCAAAGAACATGGTCCAAATATCGTCCTCTGCTACTTTTGTGGACTGAACTGCAGGCTTTCTAAGTAGCAATGCATCTGGTAATGAATCATCAATTTGTAAAATACAAGATCCCATACCTGTGTCGATAGAATAGATAGAATGGTTGGATGGATTTTGTTTGTCACTGATTACATATGCCAGCTATGATTCCATGTATAACCTTCTATTTACCCATCCAAAAACAGGGATGGTAGCATAGGAGAGATCCATTTGAAGAGTGCCACCTAGCCTCTTCATCCACGATCTTGATAACAAACATCCAAATTTAGGTGGGATGTCTGCCACTACTATATCCATAACCATAGTTTTCATGGATGCTTGGGTTAAAGTTACATCCAAGTCCTTGATCATTCCAAGACATTTGAATTTTCGAGAGTCAAAAGAGAAAATATCGTGGTAAGACTTAGTGATCTCTAGCCCAAGCTCATCCATGACCGACTTTGGCATTAAATTGTGAGAATCATCGGAGTCCAACAAACAATTATGTAATGTTTTCTCATGAATATTTAGAGAGATGTAAAAAGGAGGACAACTTTCATCTCTATCTTCTATCATTTGGCCCAAAGTAATGGTTGTATTTTCATCATATATGTTGACAATATCAGCAGAAGGGGATATAGATTTGGGATCCAGAGTTTTGAGGATATCTTTTTTGAACGTTTCATTTTTTATTAACTCAACCAGAGGAATGGGAATTTTAATTTTCTGTATTTCAGCCTCAAAATTAAAAGAATACGGGACTTTATCAGAGACTTTTACCTCATTTAAAGGAGCTTTCTGAATTCTTTGTTGTTCAATAGGGGTCTGACTTTTCAGAATTTGTTGCTTGACAGGGGCAATAGTCTTCTTGGGAGGAGCTGATGCTTTTGCTTTTGAGGGATCTGTTTGTTGATTCTCAGATGTCTAATCTTTTTTCTTAACAGGGGCTGTGCTATTTTTGGGAGAGGCTAGTGCGTTTTGTTGGGCATTATCAGACTTAGATCGAAGATTATATCTGTTCTTATCTTCCGTCGTAAAAATTCCATCATCAACAAAATTATCCTCTGTCTGTTCAGTCATCAATGCCTCTTCATAGTCATGTTGTGTCAGATAAGATTTCCTTGTTTCTTCTCCAACACAGTGAATATTATCTTCTCCATCTTCTTGATAATCACCTTCATCTTCATCCATCATGACATTCTGAAGAGGAGCCTTTATTCTCTGATCTTTAGTAGGATTCCTTTCTCTTTGCAAAATCTGCATTGGTTGATTATTTTTTCTGAAGTTGTTAGGATTTTGATTTGGGTTTCTACCTACATAATCATAAGTGCCCCTTCCCTTTACAGGCTGCTTATTTTCAATCTTGAGCTTAGATATCTCATAGGTTAGAGACTCTAACATCTTAGCCATTTTATCTAGCTTTGGGTCAGCACTTGATGAAGAAGAAGCTTCATTTCTTGGCCTTCTCCTATCATAATTTCCCTTTAGCTTTTGAGAGGCTAAAACATTCGATTCCACCTTAAGGGTAGCATCTTGCATCAGAGATAGTGTAGGTGACCTCCTTTATCTCAACAATAAACACAACTCTGAGTCAAAAGAATCAGAATATGTGATTTTGGTAGAAGCATCTGAAGGTTTTATCTCTGTTGGTATTTTACTGTACATCCGGTTAAACATTTTAGTGAAATCAGAGACTGACTCACCATTTTGTTTCCTTAGATTTCCAAATTCTGTGATATAGTATACAAAATCTCTTCTATCACCCCCAGTGTTTCAATAAAGTATCATCCAATTGCTCAATTCCAACTATGGAACCAACAGGGAGTTATTTGAACCATTTCCTAGCATGACCATCTAAGCTTTGGACAAAAACTTGTGTCCAAACATCTTCCTCCTCAATATTAAGGTTTTCAGCATAACTATAGAAAGCCTCAATATGTTCTCCAGTAGACACATCGCCCTCACTTGTGAATTTGGGCATATACTTCTGATAGTCTCCTGTTGGAATAGCTGATACTGGGTTTGGCAATATAAGTGGCACATACCTAGCAGATAGGATTTGTTGCATCTTAGTCAAAGGAGGTGGTGCAGCCATAATGATCAGGGGTGAGAAAGGTGATAGTTTCTTTTTTGACTCTTCAACACCAGGGGAATGTGAAGGAGGTGAATATTCTAATGGGAAAGAGGTCTGATATGAGGCTCTGTAAAAATTTGCAAGCTGTCCAGCTAAGTTTTCTTCACCTTTAGAAGACAACTCTTGAAGAAGAAGTTCAACAACAAGGAGGCTAGTATAGATGTTTAAATGATCTTCTTTCAGCTATGAATGAAAATACTCAAGAGAAGAAGAACTATGATTTATTTCTAAAGTCTTGGATGCTTTTTCAATCAATTTTGAATCTGTCAATTTATCATCATTGTTATTTTCCTGTTGATAAAAAGGAATTTGTTCTTCTACAGTAGTTGCAGTTGTTTTTTCATCGGCACTCTTGGAAAAAAATTCAATTTTTTCTGTAGTAGATTTTCCAGAACTAAAGAGAGGATTACCTTTTGTATCTGATTTTGAAGCTTGACCTTGAATTGTCTTTCCTCTTCTGAGAATTAGTTTTGAATTGGGCACTGGTGTGATAGGTGATTCTTGTGGATTCACCCTAGTACTGATTCTCTTAGGAGCCAGGATGAACTTGTGTAGTCGCCAGATAGATAGTTACAACCAATAAAATGTCTAAAATTTGTCTATCATCAAAGATCAACTATGTTTCGTATCCCAGAAAAGCAGAGCTTAAATTTCGTTTTTCCCTGGCAACGACGCCAATTTGTTATCACTCCAAGAAACTCCTTAGGGTTGTAGGCTAAGAATTCTTGGTAACTTAAGAATATAATGTGTAGGTATGCTTGGATCAATGGTATCACTCAATTATTAATGTAATAGACAACTAATCATACATTCAATTGAAACAGTGCTTTCAGAAAATAATAATCAGACCAGATATTTTCAAAAGGAGAGGATGAAGAATACTAATCTTGATTTCCAAATACAATTAGGTGTAGGGCTTAATACAAGGAAGTAAGAAATCCTTCACTCCAAGTCTATGAGCTTAATAAAGAGATGACAATCTTTAAAAGATGAGATAAACTGAAATAAAGTACAGAAACAAGATGTATGAATATTTCTGAGACTATAATTCTATTATCCAATAAGAGTCTATACAGTAGCCAAAATGTGTTCCCAGTTTGAACCCTTATCTCTTAGAAAATATAGGCATTTATAGCCTTTTACATTCGGTTTTTAAGATCCTGAAAACTTGGATCTGTATCTAAAAATAGAAGATAAAACTTACTAATGCAATCTATAAACAAAGACTAGTTCTTAGAACTCGAACTGTCTTCTATATCAATCTTTGAAATTTGTACTTCATCAGCTTCAGGACTCTGTTGTGTCATGGAAAGGTAAAGGCACCTATCTTTTGTAGTTGGACTTCTTTAATTAACCATAATCGAAACTTTAGGTGACCAATTTAGCATTTGGACTTCAAAATCTCCACGAATCTCTGATGCTGAGTGTTTCTTGATTAAGTGGTTAATCCTTTCATGCTCTCAAAACCTTTTTAATACTTGAAAATTTTCTTGCTCCATCTTAGCTTTCAAAAATTTCTTTTTGTGATTTCACCAACTAATTCGCTTTATGATCTACTGGTTAGCTGGTGAAAGTTCTGCCTTTCACCAACTAACTGGTTGTAAATTTACCCTTTGCACTGGTTAAAGTTCTATCTTGGCCAAAAAGGAAACTTCCACCTCCAAAACTGTTGTTTTACATACTTTGGTTAGGATTTTGTGAAATAAGAAAGGTAAATTCAGGAGAGTTTTCCCTATGAAATGATCTAAGAGCTTGAAATGATATATCATCAGCTTATCATACCTTCCTTATGAGGTTATATAGAGTTGAATTCCTTTGAACAGGTCTTGCCATTCGTCCTCCAGATGAGAAATTGGCATTGTTTTCTTCCAGGTGATATTTCTGAATTCTGCCTTAAGATATGCTCTGAAATTCAGATTATTGGTTGTTGTTGTCTTAAACCAGCTCTGTCTTGATCTAGGTAAGCTGGTTGCTGTGGAAATGGCATCTTCATCAACTATCATTTCTAAAAAACCCACAATGACTTTGTTTCCATCATATGATTTAGCAAACGCTTCAGTTGTTGTTTGGTGGCAAACATTCTGTAACTTTTCAACATAACCCATGCAACCTTAGTAATAAACCGCTTCATTTCCTTTCCATCTATAACTCGAACCTCAGACAATTTACAAATAATGTCACGGTAGTTTCCTGATTGAGCCAAGGTTTGGTGCTGGTGAAAAACTTTCAGTGTTACCAATTCAAATACGAAACCATAACATATTGCCTGTGAAAAATGTGTGTTCAAAATATGAAGTGTCGATTTGATGTTGCCGGCTGAGTAGTACCGCTCCTTTACCTGTGATGATGAATGTGAATTCGTCATCTCCAACGCCATCATTGTTGAAGCATGCATTCACAAACACGATCTGATATGATATCCGGGTTAGATGTGCATAACATAATCCTCATCATCATTTGCTTTCACCAACACCTCATAATGATTATGTGACATGTGTCGAGCATGTCATATTTTTTATTTATGAAATCGTGGAGGAAAAACACGTGTTTCGTTCTTTCACCAGCTAACTGTCTGTGGGAAAGTACTCCTTAACCGTTGAAACTCACCACTTTCACCAGCTAATCATCAACCTTGCAACACATGTTAGTTGTTGAAAGTCTTTTCATGAAATTTTATAGAAAATACCTTTATGGATCAACTTATTTCTAAGGCATGAATTTAAAACCTAGTTTTTGACACTAGAAGAAATTAAAAACAAATAGAGAAAACTACAGATGACCATGCTATCACCTACAAAATGAAACCATAGTGACTGATTCATTTTGGGAGCTAACAGATAGTATCCCACAAAACCCATGAAGATACACACTTCGGGGACATTCTTCGGCGCAGGCCATTCCATAATAGCCTCTACCTTTGTTGGATCCACAACGATACTTTCATCGGAGATGACATGCCCTAAGTAATGAATCTTCGATTGATAAAACGAGCATTTAGACAATTTCCCATACAATTTAGTCTCTCGTAGACCCTGTAGTACCATGTGTAAGTGCTCATCATGATCCTCCATCATCTGAGAGTAAATAAAAATATCGTCAATGAATACTTGGATGAACTTGTCCAAGTATTCGCATAACACCCTGTTCATCAAACTCATAAATACCCCTGGGGCATCCGTTTGTCCAAACGATAAAAAAATAAATTCGTAATGTCCAAACCTCATCTTAAAGGCGATCTTAGGGATGTCATCCTCTTTATCCTTGTTTGGTGATACCTTGATCTCAAGTCAATCTTTGAAAACATCATCACACCTTTCATATGATCAAACAGATCATCATTCCTTGGCAACAAATACTGATTCTTGATCATTTCCTTTTTCAATTGACGATAGTCAATGTAGAGTCTTGACGACCGATCCTTCTTCTATATGAAGATAACAGAAACACCCCAAGGTGACACAGTTGGATGTATTGTTGATTTTTCATAAGGATTAGGTTAAGAATGAAGTTCATTCCATTTTATCATTTAACCATAACCATAAATGTTGCAACAACCAATATCACAAGAAGAAGCGCCACCATGCACAAGAACACAAATGTATCCTTGGAAACCCTTCTCAACAAGGGAAGCAAACCCACCCAAATCCTTTGCTATAGTCTTCAATATAAATACCTTTACCAACAAGAAAGACCTAGCACACAATAGGGTGTTCAAACCCTATAACTCTAGCACCTAAGAGAGGTGTGCACCTTTTTCCAAAGAACTATACTTAGTGAAATTTCCAAACTTGCTTGAATGATATGCTTCCACAATGGGGAATCTCCCTTTAGTTATATTAGACTTTTCCTATCAATTGAAGTGTCTATTGGCTCAACAAGGCCGACCTCTGTAAGTCATATTATTATTATTATTATTATTATAATTAATATTAATATTAATTATCTTTTACATTTAATATTAAATATATTAAGGTGGGTCTGACCTATACCCTTTACATAACAAATAGGGTTACAGGTAGGTTTGACTCTTGAACAATATATAGCAAAGGATCTAATACACCCACTAGTGCTCATACACTAGGGGCACATCCATACGAATTTCATAGCTATGATTCACTACATTACATAGAAGAACCAAGTCTTCACACGTTCACCTATGCTCGTCCATAGGAATGTCCACTCTACAAATATGCTTTCCCACTGCCACTAACAGGAGAATCATCTAGAGTCTTCTCGTCAACTCTGTTGCTCAGAGGAGGCTAATACATCATCTTCATCTTTTTCTCATGACGATGCACCCAACACATGTTCACCTTATGCTTAGCCACAGGCACATCCTAACTCAATAGATCACCTTTCCACTAGATAATCATCTTGAGTTCTTCTCAACTCTCTGAATGGAGGAGGTCATCTATATGTTCCTAGATCTATATTAGGAAGGAACCATATTCCATTCTTAGGGGATTTCTCTGAGGTTTGTAAGCTAAGAGAAATAATTCACATAGCTGCAATGATCCACACCTCACAGGTTTGTAAGATGGAGAATGTCTCACATAGCTGCAATCATTAAAACATATAATTCCTAGGTCCAACAACTCCTTCAGTTGCATTTCAACACCTATAACTACAGGGTTGACATCTAATAATGAATTCTTTCTATTGTTTCAGTTCTCAGTTTTAGGTCGATGGTAAATTACAACTCCCTCTCCAACAACATCCCAGGTAAGTCCTTGGGGAAGAAGTCTGCAAACTCTCGCATCATTGGAAGGTTTTCTACACCTTATGCTACGCCCTTCTCGTTTAACGCAAGGATCACATAAATATTATATCCCTTGAGCATGATCTTCTGTAGCTGAAGGGAAGAGATGAACCTCAGGTAATATCCTTGGTTCTGACCTACAATCAGACGTCTTTGTCCCTCATCATAGAACAATATTAACAGTTTCATCTTATAGTTGAGTATCGCCTCATGCGATTCCAACCAGTCCATACCTATCAAGATGCCATAAGATCCTAAGATCATTATGTATAGGTTGGACCTGGTGAAAATCTCTCCCAGGCTAAGGATACAACCTATAACCTTCCCTCCAACCTTTTGTTTGGCTGCCAAAGCCATTTCTAAAAATATAAACTCATCMTGTTCRACTTCCTTTACCTTAATTCKTTTTAACAYGACACCATAAAAAAAAAGTCTCRGTAGCACCTGGATATATCAAAATAATAAGGCTCTAGTCAATGAAGGTACATGACATCTCGAGCACAGTCRATTAGTGATATTCCTGAAATTTATTCACTGCTACATGAATCCAATTAGCCTTGCCCAAATATACCAGGGTAGTGGGTCTGGSTAATCCAGATGCTCGGGTCCTCTCCACTAGGTAKTCATGYTGCTAATGTGGCTCCCCACATATCCAACACCCTTTCTTAGATCTAGTACTCCTGGTACCCGAAGTAGAAGTTGATGGTCCACCGGTGTGGAACCMTGGTTTGTTCTRCTGAACATGCCTAAAATATTGTTGTTKCAGTTGATGTTGTTGTTGGTGTTGTGGTCCTCAGTAAGGAGTCTACTACTGAGGTGTTKGTCACTAAGGTGTAGTGAAAGTGGATCCTCTTTGGAAGCCACAATATCCTAGTGAATGTCTAGCTRGTGCCTGATGTTTTTGCACACCATATGACACCTGTCCCACTGGTCTCGCTGGAGTGCTTCTCTAACCCCTGYTGATAAGCTCCTCGTTTTCKATGAGGGGMTTCTAGAGAACATCATGCAAGGTTTGAGGCATCATAATCCTAACCTTTGCATGAATGCTGACATTAAGGCCAAACATGAACTTGTTAACCTTAAGTTTCTTAGTATTCAGGTGGGGAGCATACCGAAGAAGATCAATAAAATGAGCCTCGTACTTGGGCAACATATGACCACCCTGTCGCAAGGCATTAAACTCATTGAGTTGATGCTCAATGAATTCCTCATATAGATACCTCTCTCAGAACCATTACTTTAACAGTTCCCATGAAATATCTTCGACGACCATGTTCAATTGTGGAAGGAGTGTTTTCGACCATAGAAGAGCGCTCCCCTTCAATTGAAATACCACCATGGGGACCTTCATATTGGAGGTATAGTCACGAAGTGAAAAGCACATCACCATAATCTGCAACCATGCCCTAGTGGTTGCACCATCCAGGGCACCAAATAACCGAGGAATTTTAAACTTCTCGAGTTCGCGATGAATTCTACCAATATCGACTGGACCGTGTGATGGAGCCTCATGGGGTGTTGGTGCCCTGGTCTCATATTTATCCAAATGGATGATTAGTGCCTCAGAAATCCACTAAAAGGACCTCATTAGCCCAACCATATCACTCATAGCTATTTCTTCCTTACCGAAAACTTGTTCGCCTCCTTGGAGGTTAACCCCTCAGGCATGGATGTTATTGGGGGCGTCGCACCTCCTCCCCTAGCACCCCGTTGTCTGCCTTTTCTATGTCCTCTAACCATGATTACCTGCACAAATACAAATAAATTTAATTCGCAACATTATAATTAAATATCTAATCAATGGAAGACGTATTTATCCCAAGTCGCAGGTCTAACCCACTCTGATACCATATGTAATGACCCCAGTCGCTATGACAACATGTGACACAAAAACCCTTACACTTTTTTTTTTCCGAGGAATGAGACTAGAAATACAATTAAGAGAGTTGAACCTATGACCAACTCATGTCTAGATATAGACGAAATGAGCTTACCTTCAATGTTTCGCATGCATCCTCTCACCTAAGTGAATAATTTTAAAATGGTTTCTTTATTTTAATAGTAACTACATTGTTTCATCAAATGGTAAAAGTCTATTAGTTCATCTTTATTTATATTGTTTTTTCCAATCCTTATTAAGGATTTATTAGTTAATGGCCTAGATACAAGAATGTATTGTACAAAGTCAATAAACACAATCTTAGGGAGCATGCAACAATTTTTCTTAGAACTTTGGATTCAACCAAGCTCCTTCATCCTCTAAATTGAGGAATGTGATAAAATATGATAAAATGTTCATTAGCATAATAAAAGAAAGAAAATGGATCAAAGAAGTGAGATCCATCAATGATATGCAAATTATATTTCTGGTTAAATTGCAATTATACCAATATAAAAAAGAAGATGGTGCATATTGAATGAAATCACAGGAGAAGAAACAAAATGTTGTAACTAAGATATTACTGATCAAAATAAAGGTTTAAAAATCATTGTTTTTCTTGAGAGGATAATGAAAATTTAGGTGCTATTACTCAAAGACATGATCCAAGAACATCAATGGGATAAATTAACATAACTTTGGTATCACCTCCATAGTATAATATGTCTCTTAATAAAATATTTTAAGGTAGTTCTAATTTTATATAAAAGAGGGCCCATTTGGAAGTTCCATTTTCATGACATTGCATAAACTTGCCAAACTAAAGCCACTTCCAACTCACTCATGTTCCATGGGGTGTTTTTTTTAAATGATTAGCAACGTTTGAAACATGGTAACATACTGCTTGTTTAAAGTTTTTCCGTAAAAATGCCATCACTAACGCAACATAACATTAATCACATATAAAAGAGAGACTCCTTTTTTTTGTACAATAAGTTAAGATCTGTATGCAAGGATTGGGGTCAACATCATCCAAAATGTACACTCTTCCACTTGCATGAAAATGCAATATAAAAAACATTGACTCATGTGATGAGGAAAAAGAGACAATCCTTCCAATATTTGTGACATTGATCACATATAAAAATGAGGCGTCGCTTTCTCTACAACAATGTAAACTATTGTTGCAAAGACTGAGATTGACTTGTTTTAAAATGTAAAGCCTTCCAGCTGCGTGAAATGAAATATATCCATTTTAAAAACATGCTTATTTTGATAATATAGAAGAGACAAAACATTCAAGAGACAAACAATACAATATTCATCAAATATTAAAAGGAGCCTCCATCTCCCATAGCATCGATTCAGATTGACTTCTTTAAAAATGTAAACCAGAAAATAAAACAAAAATAGGTTTTGAACGAGAATTTCCAAGAGGTTGATTCCAAAGGCCATTATCAAATTTGAATATTAAAAATTAACAAAAACCTCTTTAAGAATTGAATGTGACGTTAAGAACTCTGGCAGAAGGTGAAAACCATGATTTCACAAAATACAACAACAATTTTGAGTCGAGGACATAAAATCTTTGTAGGGAAGTAACAAGAGCAAGAGAAGAAATTATGTCAGGTAACAATGAAACTGATAGAGTTCAGGGGAAAGGGGTAACTTACGATCAAGCATATATTCCAAAGGAAATGGGGGCAAATAAATGTGCCAGTGATTATGGTGGTGGTGAAAAATGCAATAACAATAAATCCAAATTGGAGATGCATTCGAGAACTGGGAAAATGGTGACACACAGGTAGAGGACTATGAAAACACACTTCAAAGATACATGATACTGAATCCATAGGCATGATTCTAGATCATGATGATGAGAATATTGGCATTGAACGAGTGCTTTCAACTGAAACTAAGGGTATAAAATCTCTGCGCCATTAACCAAATCACTGGGCAGTTTCAAAATGGCATTTTAAAATCGTTGGGTATAAGTTCGGGTGATATTAAAATTGTTGGGAACACAAACGAAATTGGCTGAGTAAGGCAACCAAAAACATAGAGCCAAAAAGGAAGTATTTTTTTCTATACACAATAAGGAATTTTTTGGGCAATCACAAACGAAATTGGTTGAGTAAAGCAACCAAATCACAGAGAAAAAAGGAATTATTTTTCACTGTACATAGTAAGGAATTTGTTGGTCAATCAAAAATGAAATTGGATGAGTAAAGAAACCAAATCACAGAGAAAAAAGGAAGTATTTTTCACTGTACACAGTAAGGAATTTGTTGGGAAATCACAAACGAATTTGCAGAGAGTAAAACCAACATTAATCGTAGAGAAATAAAACGGTGGGTGAACTAGAGAGACATCCCCAAAATTGTTGTGTGGAAGCACAATTTTGGAGAGAATAAATCACAATAATCACAAAGGCTAAGGAGGGAATAAATGCCCAGGAGAGAATTCCTTGCTAGGAAGAGAAATAATCCTACAATTATTATCCACACATAGGAAAGCAGGGCATTTGAATCTAAATATTTAACACCGGAGTGAAATATAGTCAATTTGACTCCTAACCAACTGCTCAGGCATGAACTAATAACTTAAATGATAAAGAAAAAAAAGATAAAAACACAAATTTTCTTTGTATTAAATCAAATGAAAAAAAACACAGATAAGTCATTTGCATTCAGAGTTTGGGTTCGCCATGGGAAATCAAATAAAAGATACAATGAGCATAAGGCTAGGGTAACTTTGAATTCTTTGTTCATAAAATGTTAGGATCTTCAAGACAAATTCGCTGAAAGAAAAAATGAAATATCTTGACAGTATTACTCTGAATAAAACATAAACTTTAACACAATAGAAGGACCTTAACTAAAGGCGCATAAACATAATTTAACAACCCTTAAACCAAATTCACAAGAATAAATTTCCATGTCAAAAAATTAACTAATTTTTTAACACAATGATGCACATGTGCTTTGACATTAGAGATATGCATATACAAGGAATTTAACTACCATTCAATACAAATATACACATGTGTACCATAGACAAATGAGAATTCTCTGAAGTCGTTGTACCGTGCACGCTCTGTCCAACACCCGCTTTCGAACCGATGTGACCTCAACAATACCTCCCAACCAACACTATGGGTATTCTTCTTCCCCCTAAGCCCTCAAAGCCACAAAGGGGCCACGCAAACAATACCAGAGAATGATAGCACCCAACTCACCTCGCAAGGTTGAGGGACCACTCGTTACCCAAGTTGGGTATCCCAACTCCCACAAATGAAAACTCAATCAAGATAAAATTTTGACAGTGTAACATTACCCAAGCCAAACGATGATCCACACTCCTCCTCCACCATCCTTTTTATAGAGTTTTATTATTCACTAGTTTCCCAAAACCCTCATTATATTTCTTTTTTCATTTAATTAATTTTGAAAAAACTCCCCCGTACACATGTCGTCTAATTCCCTAGTTGCACCAGAAAATCAATTTATTAATTAATCAAATTTGTCCATTTCCCACACTCACCTAAAAGATTTCCTACAAGAGCTCCTCAGTGTCCCATTATTCCCTTACAATTCTTAAATGACTTACGCCTTACTTAATTCCTAGTTGAGTTCATAAATAGAAAGTTCCAAAGGCTAGATTTCTTACTAAGTTTGGCATTCCCCTTTTTTCTTAAGTTTCCCCCTTTCTTTAATTTTCCCTTATTGTTTAAGTTTTCCCTTTTCTTTAAGTTTCCCCTTTTCTCTAAGGTTCCCCCCCCCCCCCTTTTTTTTAACTAAAAAAATCAAATTTAGCAAGTGTATAAAAACAAACATTTACCCTTTTAATAAATTTAATCCTGCATTAAAATTTTTACTTTAATAATTAAAGTATGAATTTCTTTACCTCCTTGTTACATCTCTAAATATTTTTTGTTTAGAGGTTCTACTTAGACCTACGTTTTAAATTCACTAGACTTGGCGACAGTTCTTAAGGGAAAATTTGTTATTTAAAATTACTCATCACATCGTTCATTTTAAGGATGACCAGGTCCTAAGGAGGCATATTTTTCTAGGCACTAGGCTTGTTAACTTACCATTTAAAATCACGACGTGCCATTTAGGAAGCACTCTGTTCTCCTAGGGTGCCACCAATCTCTTTCTGTTTTATTTGCGTCACATGCCCTTCAAGACGCACTACATGCTCCAAGGGTGCCACTCGCCTCTTGAATGAATTTGGTAGACGTCAAACCCCGGGGGTCAATACTCTGATAGGTGATATTGTGGGAGACTAAGGGCCTCTAAGGAATAAGGAATCTGCCTTATTGCATGCCTATTAGAATCATCATGAGAGACTATCATAGTATGCCCTCATTTACATAGAAGGTCTCTCGAAATAGGTAATCATTAACCTACAGTTCGAGCCACGATGGTAGTGTTAGTAGGTTGTGGCAAGGATGTTTCCACACCTCTCCCTGACTATCTCTGGTTTTCATGTGTGACCCCTTTACTCCAAATGTGAGTTTGGTCGAAAATCTATCGTTAGCTTGCATCCATCAACGAATCATGTCAGCAATAAAAATCAACATCATAATATCTAATCATATGTACACATGTCAAATCAACAAAATTCAAACCCTAACACTCCACTCCCTAACTTGATCCAAAGTCCAAGGGGTTTCATCGATGCCTCTGCATCCTCAACATCCATATTCCTTCACACTTAGGAGAACCCAGACAATAACACCTGTCTATGTAAATAGAACAAAATAACATATCATCAAATCCACAATATCTCATAATCATAATCAAAACAATCAACAATATAATGACCTGGATCAATTGCATGCAAGTGTCCTCAAAGAATAAGTTTGCTCAGTGTGCGCAAAAATGGGAAGTTACATACACCCCCTCTTGTTTTAAACTACGTCCCGAAGTTTCACAGTATATAAGTGCAGAAATAAAGTGTATCATAGTATCATAAGTCTATCCATCCAACAAAAGTAGAAACTGTTGACGCATATTATATGCGTCCTCCCAAGTCGTCGAGTATGGACTATAATTGTCCCATTGGAACTTGAATTGATCTACTCTTTGACGTCATAGATTTTGAATGCAATGGTCCAAGATGTGGATTTCCTCTGCCATGAGTGCACCCTCATCCGATACCTTTAAGGAAATCATGTCAATAACGTGTGTAGGATCACTAACATAATGTCTCAAAATAGATACATGAAAAACATCGTGCATACACCTCAAAGAATCAAGCAAGGCTAGTTGATATGCCATGGGCCCCTACTTTTCCACAATATCGAAGGGTCTCAAGAACCTAGGAGAGATTTTTTCACCCTTTCTAAACTTTATTGAACTCTTATGTGGTTTCATCCGCAAAAAGACTTGATCGCCAACTTCAAAACTATGGTCAACATGATGCACATCGACATAACTCTTCTCTCGATCATGTGCTTCCTTGATCCTTTATCTTATTGTTTTCATTTGATATTCCATTTYCTGGATCACTTTAKGCCCCACTAGAACCCTATCCTTAAGTTGATCCCAACTCAAAGGCRTTCGACATGGTTTCCCATAAAAAACATCTAAAGGCACCATCTTAATGGTTCTTTGATAACTGTTGTTATATGAAAATTATACCAYTGGAAAGAAATCCRCCCAATGCTTCTATTGGTCCATCACATACATACGCAACATATCCTCCAAGATTTGGTTTGTTCACTCGGTCTTCCCATATATCTCTAGGTGATACGCAGTACTAAAKTTAAGTTGGGTTCCCAAGGAATCTTGGAAAATAGTCCAAAATCATCCTATAAACACCTATCCTCGATCATAAATAATCCTCTTAGGAATGTCATGCAGCCTTACAATATCAATGATGAAAACTCTAGCTATGTCATGTGCCTGATACGTTGTATGCGCAGGAAGAAAATGAGCACTCTTCATCAGAGTGTCGACTACCACAAAAAATGAGTCATGTCTCCTTGTTGTCAGTGGAAATCCAACAATGAAATCCATCAAAATGACCTCCCATTTTGATTATGGATTAACATGTGGTTGTAGTAATCCTGTCGGATGTCTATGTTTAGCCTTCACCTAATGACATTCTAGACATCTTTCCATGTAGTTGACTATGTCTTCCTTCATTCCTTTCCAGAAGAATAAGGGTTTAAGGTTTGCCCTCATCTTAGTGACTCTAGGATGAGCCATGTAAACTGCTCTATGAGCCTAATTTAGGATCAAACTTCTCAACTCATTGTTGGCTGGTACGTAATTTCGACCCTTAAATCTCAATAATCTGTCGTTGTCCATAGTAAATACCTCAAATTTTGGTACCATCATGATGTTTTGTCCGATAAAACCCTTGACCTCTTTGTACCAGTCATCATCATGCTGTAAATTTAGGATCCTTTCATGTAGATTCGTCTGAAGAGGCATCACAGAAAAGATTGGTGCTCTCTGACTCAACGCATTTGCCACTCTATTCATTGTTCCTTTTATGTAAGTAATCTTGAAATCATACTCGCTAAGAAATTCTGACCAACGTCGTTGTCACACGTTCAATTCGATTTGCATAAAGATGTGATGTAGAACATAGTGGTCCATTTTTAGTTCAAATGTTCATCCAATAAGGTAGTGTCTCCAAAATCTCAAGGAATAAACAATGGAAAACAACTCCAAATTGTGCATTGCATAGTTCTCCTCATGCCTTATCAACTTTCTCAAGATGTAAGTCATCACTCGATCATTTTGCATCAATAATATTCCTAAGCCTTCCTTGGATGTGTCAGTGCATACCAAGACGTTCACGTCCATGTTAGGGACCTTTAGTATCGGTGTTTTCATCAACAAATCCTTGACCCTCCTAAATTCCTCTGTGCATTTCTCGATCCAAACAAACTTCCTGTTCTTCTTCTACAATTCCGTGATCGGATTTGCGATCTTCGAAAATCCCTCAACGAACCGTCGATAGTATCCCACTAAACCCATGAATCTACATAGTTTAGGGACATTCGTCGGCACAGACCATTTCATAATAGCCTCAACCTTTGTTGGATCCACAACGATACCTTCATCGGAGATGACATGCCCTAAGTAATGAATCTTTGATTGATAAAATGAGCATTTAGAAAATTTCCCATACAATTTGTTCTCTCGTAGACACTTTAGTACCATGCACAAGTGCTCTTCATGCTCCTCCATTGTCTTAGAGTAAATCAAAATATTGTCCATGAATACTTGAATGAACTTGTCCAAGTATTCACAGAACACCCCATTCATCAAACTCATAAATACCCCTGGGGCGTTCCTCTGTCCAAACGGTAAAACAATAAACTCGTAATGTCCAAACCTCATCTTAAAGGAGGTCTTAGGGATGTCATCCTCTTTGATCCATAACTAATGATACCTTGATCTCAAGTCGATCTTTGAAAACACCATCACACCCTTCATCTGATCAAACAAATAATCAATCCTTGGCAATGGATATTGATTCTTTATTTTTTCCTTGTTTAATTGATGATAGTCAATGTAGAGTATCCATGACCCATCCTTCTTCCCTATGAATATAACAAACACACCTAAGGGTGAAAAACTTGGATGTATAATTCCTAGGTCCAACAATGCCTTCAGTTGTATTTTCAACTGTTGTAACTTCGGGGTTGACATCCGATAAGGCATTCTTTATATCAGTTCAGTTCTCGGTTTTAGGTCAATGGTAAACTCCAACTCCCTCTACAGYGACATCTAGGTAACTACTCAGGGAAGACRTCCACAAAATCTTGCACCACCGGAAGGTCTTCTAKACCTTCCACTATGCCCTTCTAGTTTAATGCAAGGATCKCATAAATATTACATCCCTTGCGCATGCTCTTCCRTAGCTGCAAGGAAGAGATGAMCCCTAGGGAAAMTCCCTGGTTCWRAACTAAAATCATGYGTCTTTTTCCCTCATCATCGACCAAGCTCAATCATTTCTTCTTACGGTTGAGTATCACCTCATTCGATTCCAACCAGTCCATACCGATCACGACGTCATAACATCCTAAGATCATGACGTACAGGTTGGCCCTGCTGAAAAACTCTCCCAGGTTAAAGCTACAACACGTAAGCTTCCCTCCAACCTTTTGTTTGGCTCCTGAAGCCATTTATACAAAGATAAACTCGTCATATTCGACTTCCTTTACCTTAATTCATTTTAGCACTGCACCAGAAATAAAATTCTCAGTAGCACCTAGATATATCAAAATACTAAGGCTCTGTTCAGGAACGGTACCTGATGTCTCGAGCATAGTTGACTGGTGTTCTTCGTGGCAGTTATTCACCACTTCATGAATCAGATGGGCCTTGCCCAAATCTCCGACAGTAGTGGGTCCGATTGATCCATATGCTCTAGTCCTCTCCACTGAGCAGTCACGTTGGTAATGTGGCTCCCCACATGTACAACACCCTTTCTTTGGTCCAGTACTCATGGTACCCAAAGTAGAAGTTAACGACCCACTGACCTAGAACCCTGGTCTGTTCTGATGAAAAGGCATAAACTGTTGTTGGTGTGGTCGACATTGTTGCTAGTGTTATGGTCCTTGGTAAGGATTTTGCTGCTGAGGCACTGGTCATGGAGGTGTAGTGAAAGTGGATCCTCTCTCGAAGCCACAATAGCTTGGTGAATGTCTAGTTGGTGTCTGATGTTGTTGCACACTAGATGACACCTTCCCTTCTACTATCGCTGGAACCTTGCTCTGAACCTCGCTGATAAGATCCTCCTCTGCTATGAGGACCTTCTGGACAACATCATGCAAGGTTTGAGGCATTGAAGTCCTAGCCTTTGCATGAATGATGACATTAAGGCCAAAAATTAACTTGTTGACCTTAAGTTTCTAGGTATTCAGGTGGGGAGCATACTGAAGAAGCTCCATAAAATGGGCCTCATACTTGGGAACTGTACAGTCGCCCTGTCGCAAGGTGTTGAACTCATTGAGCTGATGCTCAATGAATTCCTCAGATATATACCTCTCTCAGAACCGTTCCTCGAATAGTTCCCATGACATGTCTTCGATGACCATGTTCAATTATGGCAGGAGCTTCTTCCACCATAGAAGAGTTCTCCACTTCAGTTGAAAGACCACCATGCAGACCTTCATGTTGGAGTTATAGTCATGAAGTGAAAATCACATCACCATATTCTCCAACCATGCCTCAGTGGCTACACCATCCGAGGTGTCGACACTTAGAGTCACCCTCCGACTGCAAAGAGGATAAGCCCAATACCCATCAAAGTGTTTGTGGTTTAAAAGGGTGTGAGTGGGTGACTCATAGAGACTTTTAAGGAAAGGAAAGATAATGGAGATCATTGGAGATTAGTAATAGGCCATTGGGATATGGATTCATAAACAATATTCTCAATGAAATCATTTAATCTCCCTATCAGACAAGGGATTTAAGTGGTGATGGGAAGAAGGAAAACATAAAGTGTTTGAATGATAAACCATAAAAAATGGGCAAGATGACAGTAGATCCAACACTACCTCAGGAATCCATAAATCAGAGGGTTTTATAATGATCTAGAAAATAAGAAATAGAAAACATATGTTGAACCATGAAATATGGGCAAGATGACAACGAATCCTCCATCACCTCAAGAATCCATAAATCAGATGTATTACATGTAGATAGGAAAGGGAAGTAGGAAACATCTTTTGAACTATGAAAGATGGGCAAGACGACAACGAATCCTCCATCACCTTAGGAATCCATAAATAAGAGAGATTACATCCAGATAGGAAAGGGAAACAGGAAATGTTTGTTGAACTATGAAATATGGTCAAGACGACATCATATCCTCCATTGCCTCAGGAATCCACAAATCAAAGAGATTACACCCAGACAGGAAAGAGAAACAAAAAATGAAAAATAAGAAGACAGTTTGATATAACAACTAAAAGGAATCTTCATAAACATAACAATTTACAATCCAAGCCCTCAAGATTACAACAAAAATATAGTCATAACAACTCTCAAAGATTCTCCTGGTCTGGGCAAAAAATCCCCCTGCCTTTTCAAAATCTAAAGTGATCTCTTTTATATAGGCTCAACTCCCCTTTACTAGGAGTGTGATTTGGAAATTTCATTCAAAGTTTTACATCCAAGCAATCCTTTGTCAGAATTTGCATGTATCCCTCTTTCATAAGTGAGCTCATATCGACATGGGTCTGCAAAAAAATATGCTCATAGGGGTACCATGGGATAACAGCTCCAGATCCTCCATGCCTTTCTTTTATGGGGTGAGCTGAGGTTTCAACTACTAGTCTATTTCCATTAATTGATATCTCCTCATGATCGAGACCAAGCCAGGTAACCAAGGGATGGATACTTGTTGTGATTAAATGTGATGTTGAATGAGCATACGAACTCAGGGCCATTGGTCTGATTGAGAGCTCTGGCTGGGATGATTCTACTATTTGTGGTGTTTCCGCTGAAGTTTACCCGTACACCAATTATGGGATACATAGTCCTTGCATGGAGACAACACCAAAGTTGGAGTTTTAAGAGTCTTAGATGTGGAGCAGAGGATGAGCACCCTATGATTTTGGCCTTACTCTAATGTCACCTCAGACTGTGACCTGACACCTTATCTCAAATGGTTATTTCAGGATTTTGCACTTCGGAGGTCTTCACAACACCTGACCACAGAATTCTCGATCCACACTTTGATGAAATCACATGACTTAGATTGACGACTGGATCTTCTTTTCATCCAACGACTATGATTTCTTCCTCAGAACCCACCTCAGTCGACTCCATGTGATGGGCCCCAAACTTTCCTCTAGGACCCTCTTTCCATATAACCTCTGGTCGTGACCCTGAGCCCACTCTCCAAGCACTTTGTGAGCTTGTGCTGTGTGAAAATTGTGCATTTCTCCCAACAAAACCTCTAATTCACAAAAATGTGAATCCACTGATCCAACACCACATGTTTTTCTGGATCGGACGACTCCTGCTGATTTTAGGCTTTGGGACTTCAGACCTTTGATGAACAACTTTAGCAATATTTCGGGTTCTTGATTCCCATGCTAAGTTTCCACCGTCGATCTCTCCTGATGAGATCTACGGTACAGATTTAACCCTTGCTCGACCAAATATTTCCCGAGTATTTCACAACTTTGCACTTCACAAAGTTGGTGCTCTGCCTCTTGTCAACTCTCCAAGTCGTGAATTCATGAACTCGATTATCTTCTGCAATGTCCCACCTTCCAACCAATGGATGGGATATTTTTTCGAGTCCCTTCCTTCAGAAATCTCCAACACACCCCACTTTACAACTCCCAATATCTGACTCATGAATTTTCTTTACACACGAAGATCAATGGTCCTCCTTGACTGGTGATCAATGACCTAGATCATATCCTTGTTCCACTTCGAAACTTTGGGACCTCGGAGAGTTCGGGACTTTAGGATTTTTGAGACTTTGGAAGCTTCGACACTTCAGTGCTTCGAGACTAGGGCTCTTCGGCACTTCGACACTTTGTTGCTTCGATACTTCGGAACTTTGGTGGCTTCGACACTTCGATGCTTCAGGACTTAGGATTTTTAGGACTTTGGCACTTTGGCACTTCGGGACTTTGGCACCTTGGAGGCTTCGACACTTCAACGCTTCGGGAATTGGGATTTTCGGGACTTTGGGATTTAGAGAAAGTCAAAGGGAGAAACACTCATAATCCTAAAACCCAAAATCCGAAATAGATCATGCCCGTTTGCTATGTAAGGACACACGATATTCGAAATTCAACTTCAGACCTCTGTCTGACGTTAAACTTAAAATGGAATCTCCTCCACTAAAAAATGGAACTTGTTCACTCGCTTGATTTGAGTCCATAATGGATTCTTGTGAAAGATGCACTTTGAGCTCAAGGATGGTACCTTTGTAAGCAAAGGATTGGGTCATCCTGTGACCCTTAGAAAAATTTATGTGATAACACGGGGCACCAAAGAACTCAAGAAATTTGACCTTCTTGAGTTCGCGGTTAATTCTAACAGTACCTATCAGAGCGCGTGGTGGACCCTCAGGGGGTTCCGACATGCTAGCCTCATCTCTATCCAAATGGTTGATCAGTGCCTCAGACATCTGTTGAAAGGACCTTATCAGCCAAACAACATCACCCACAACTATATGTTCCTTCCTGACAAATTGTTCGTCTCCCTGAGGTTTATACCCCTCAGGCGTGGATGTTACTAGGGGTGTCACGCCTCCTCCCCTAGCACCCTGTCGTCTACCTTTGCGACGTCCTCTAACCATGATTACCTGCACGAATACAAATCAATTTAATTAGCAACATCATAATTAAATATATAATCAACGTAAGTCGTAGTCATCCCAATTTGTGGGTCAAACCCACTTTGATACCATATGTAACGACCCTAGTCGTTACGACAACATGTGACGCAAAAACCCATACACTTTTTTTTTCTCGAGGAAAGAGACTACCAAGGGGATTAAGAGAGTTGAACCAATGACCAACTCACATCTAGATCTAGAACAAATGAGCTTTCCTTTAAGGTCCTACCTTTAATTTTTCTCATAAATCCTCTCACCTAAGTGAATAATTTTAAAATGGTTTCTTTATTTTAATAGTAACTACATTGTTGCATCAAATGGTAAAAGTCTATTAGTTCATCTTTATGTATATTGTTTTTTTCAATCCTTATAAAGGATTAATTGATTAATGGCCTAGATACAAGAATGTATTATACACATTCAATAAAAACAATCTTAGGGAGCATGCAACAATTGTTCTTAGAACTTTGAATTCAACCAAGCTTCTTCATCCTCTAAATTGAGGAATGTGATAAAATGTGATAAATGTTCATTATCATAATAATAGGAAGAAAATGGCTCAAAGAAGTGAGATCCATCGATGATATGCAACGTATATTTCTGGTTAAATTGAAATTAGACCAATAGAGAAAAGAAGATGGTGCATATTGAATGAAATCATAGGAGAAGAAACAAAATTTTGTCACTAAGATATTACTAATCAAAATAAATGTTTAAAATTCATTGTTTTTCTTGATAGGGTAATGAAAAATTAGGTACTATACTTAAAGACATGATCCCATTTGGTAGTTCCATTTTCATGACATTGCATAAACTTGTCGAACCAAAGCCATGTCCAACTCACTCATGTTCCATGGGGTGTTTTTTTAAATGATTAACAACATTTGGAAGATGGAAACATACTTCTTGTTTAAAGTTTTTCTTTAAAAATGCCATCACTAACACAACATAACATTAATCACATATAAAAGAAAGACTCATTTTTTTTGTGCAACAATTTAAGATCCGTACACAAGGATTGCGGTTGACGTCTTCCAAAATGTACACTCTTCCACTTGCATGAAAATTAAATATAATAAACATTGACTCATGTGATGAGGCAAAAGAGACAAAGATTCCAATATTTATGACATTCATCACATATAAAAAGGAGCAACAACTTTCTCTACAACAATGTAAACTACCACTGCAAAGACTGAGATTGACTTGTTTTAAAATGTAAAGCCTTCCAACTGCGTGAAATGAAATATATCCATTTTAAAACTATTCAAGACAAATTTGTTGAAATAAAAAATGAAATCTTTGGACAGTATTACGCTGAATAAAACATAAACTTTAACACAATAGAAGGACCTTAACTTAAGGCGCAAAAACATAATTTAACTACCCTTCAACCAAATTCACAAGCATGAATTTCCAGGACAGAAAAATTACTAAACTTTTAAGACAATGATGTGTGCATATACAGGGAATTTAACTACCATTTAATACAAATATACACATGCGTACCGTATCCAAATGTGAATGTTTCGAAGTCATTTTCCCATACGCACTCCATCTATCTCCTGCTTGCTAACCGATGTGACTTCATTGGTACCTCCCAACCAACGCTAGGGGTACGTTTTTCCCCCTCATCCCCTCAAGATGCAATGGGGCCACACACACAATACCAGGGAATGATAGCACCCATCTTGCCTTGCAAGGTTGAGCTACCACTCGTTACCCGAGCTCGGTATCCCAACTCTCATAAGTGAAAACTCAATCAAGATAAAATTTTGACAGTGTAACGTTACACAATCCAAATGATTATCCACACTCCTCCTCCGCCATCCTTTTTATAGAGTTTTATTATTCATTAGTTTCCAAAAACCCTCATTAGATTTATTTTTCATTTAATTAATTCCAAAAAGCCTCCCCTGTACACATGTAGCTTGATCCCCTAGTTGCACTAGAAAATCAATTTATTAATTAATTAAATTTGTCCATTTCCCAAACCCACCTAAAATCATTCCTAAAAATGCTCCTCGGTGTCCCATTATTCCCTTGCAATTCTTAAATGACTTACGCCTTACTTAATTCCTATTGAGTTCATAAATAGAAAGTTCCAAATGCTCGATTCCTTACTAAGTTAGACATTCCCCTTTTTCCTTAAGTTTCCCCTTTTCTTTAAGTTTCCCTTATTCTTTAAGTTTCCCCTTTTMTTTAAGTTTCCCCCCCTTTTTTMTAACTAAACAAATCATATTTAGAAAGTGTATAAAAACAACCATTTATCCTTTTAATAAATTTAATTCTCCATTAAAAKTTTTACTTTAATAATTAAAGTTTGAATTTCTTTACCTCCTTCTTGTTATATGTTTAAATATTTTTTGTTTAGAGGTTCTACTTAGACCTAGGTTTTAAATTCGCTAGGCTTGGCGATAGTTCTTAAGGGAACATTTGTTATTTAAATGTACTCATCACATCTCTCATTTTAAGGTCGACCAGKTCTTAAGGAGGCATAGTTTTCTAGGCACTAGGTTTGTTTACTTACTAYTTAAAATTGTGACATGCCCTTCAGAATGCACTACGTGCTTCAAGGGTGCCACTAGCCTCTTTTTGTTTTATTTGTGTGATGTTCCATTCAAGATGCACTACGTGCTCCAAGGGTTCCACTCAGCTCTTGACTTAATTTGGTAGATTTCAAACCCCTGGAGTCAATACTTTGTCAGGTGATCTTGTAGGAGACTAATGGCCTCCAAGGAATAAGGAACCTGCCTTATTGAGTGCCCCTTAGAATCATTATGAATGACTATCACAGTCTGCCCTTGCGACATCGAGAGTCTCTCGATCTAGGTAATCATTAACCTACAGTTTGAGTCATGGAGGGAGTGCTAGTAGGCTGTGGAATGGCTGTTGCCACACCTCTCCCTCAATATCTATGGTTTTCGTGTGTGACCCCTTTACTCCAAATGTGATTCTGGTCGACAAGCTATTGTCAGTTTGCATCCATCAACGAATCATGTCATCAATAACAATCAACATCATAATATCTAATCATATGTACATATGTAAAATCAACAACATTTAAACCCTAACATTCCACTCTCTAACTTGATCCAGAGTTCAAGGGGTTTCATTGATGCCTCAACATCCTCAATTTCCAAAGTCCTGCACACTCACTAGAACCCAGTCAATAGCACTTGTCTATGTAAATACAACAAAATAACATATCATCAAATCCACAATATCTCATCATCATAATCAAAACAACCAATAGTATAATGACCCGGATCACTTGCATGCAAGTGTCCTCAAAGAATAAGTTCTCTCAGTGTGCGCAAGAGAAGGATGTTACAATGGTTCCTTACCATGATCACCCTACCACATGTCAAACTTTGTCATGTCTCTAGGTTACAAGATACAATTTTTCAAGCTACAATACAATTATGGATTTCAAGCTACAATATGAATGGCCACTCAAATATAACATAAATGGAGGTTTCATACAAGTTTCAAATTAATGATTTTACCTTATATATTTCCAACATAAAGAAAGCATGTGAATCTCAAATTTCAAAGAAGATGAGGAGACAAGATATACAACTATGAAAACAAGAGTGAATATTTGCATAACCTTAATAAAATATTGTTCATTAAGAAAATAATTGGAAAATCAAACATACATAACAATTAACTAATTTAGGAGAGATCTAGGACTCACACAATTCTGTATGTTCTGGAATTTACACTGAATATACCTTTAGAAGTTGTTTCACATAAATGAGAGGCGAATTGTAATCATCAGGCACACGTATCAAAAGGTTGTCAAATATGATTTTAATAAAAGGATACACTAAGAGTGCTCATTGGAAAGATAGAAGGACAATTTGAATTCATCTATTTCTGTGTTGGTCTATCCCGAATGGACAATGCCCTTTATGGTTCCAGTGTAATTTGCATAACTCTGTTGGAATTTGGTATATTTGAACTTCTATAATACATCAATGGCTAAATGCAAACCTATAATTAGAAATCAATGTTTCTTTGTATGTCGTAATTTCATTGACACTGAAGTTTATATGATTACATGAAATTATAAAATATTAGAACCTACATAAATGTACATTAACAAAAAATGCGAATTTGAAGGTGAACTTGGTCTTTTCTAGGATTTACACACCTCCAAGATTTCTAGAAAGCTTGATTCTCATCTTTCCTTTGAAACTAATTTCTTTCTTAGTTGTGTTTTAATGGTTTTTAGCCTAGAATCTACCTTTGAGAGGAACCCTAGATCAGTGGTTTCATAGGTTTTGAATTAGCGAATGTTTCAAATGAGACAAACTTTGTATTTTTTTTGATCTTCAAAGATCCTCTAGTACAATACATATTGATTATATATGATGCCTTTGTAAAGGGTTAGAAAAAAATTACAGATTTTGGTGACATTGTTGGTCTAGGGTCTCCTTTATAGCTCGATCTAGGGCCTCCTTTGTCACTCCTCTGTCTCACTATTGGTCCTTTGTCGATCTTTATTTCTCTAGGTCTCACTATGTCTCCTGTTTTGTCTCTTGTAGTCATGATTGGGCTGAGCCGGTCAAAATGATTTGATGTCGAGGTCTTTCTCCTATTTAGAGGGTTTTGTTTGTTGTTGTTTTTTTTCAATTTTTCGCAGGTGTTATTAAATATGTATTATTAAAATGCCATATAATATACCAAATATATTATACAATTTATATTCAATTTTTATATATAATAACACTTATAGTAAGGTTTTTTGAGTTATAGGGTGTATGTGTAAAGGGTTTGGTGTTAAAAATTATGGGGGTTAATTAGGTGCAAGGGGTTAATGTAATTAGGAGTTACAAAGGTTAGGGATTAGGTGTTATAAATATAATTGGTTAGGCTAAAATGGTTTTTTATTTTAGTAAGTTGGGAATGATATAAAAGGTCATATTAATATGAAGTAAAGTGGTTACAAGGATTAGGGATTTCATCATTGACGATGATGATCACAATGATGAATAAGAGGATGACGATGATGATGACGATGATGATGATGATGATGATGATGATGATGATGATGATGATGATGATGATGATGATGATGATGATGATTATGATGATGATGATGATGACAACGATGATGATGATGATGATAATGATAATGATGATGATGACAATGATGTAGATGAGGAGGAGGAGGATCATGATGACAATTTTGATTTTGGTGATGAAAATGACAATGATGGTGACGACAATGATGACAATGGATGATGTCGATAACGGAAATGAGTCATCGATGATGATGAAAATACTGACAATGATGATGAGCATGAAACTGATTATCATGATGATAATGATTATAATGATGAAAATGGTGATGACAATGACATTAATGATGATTATGACACTGACAATGAAAATGATCATGTTGATTGTAGTATTCTAGATATAAAATAGTATGAAGAACATAAATATTTTAAATAGAAATGGCAGAGAAGAAATGATATAATTAGAACAATACCATAATAACACCAGAAAGAGAACTTTTATTATTGATAGAAATGTTCACTTGCCTCTTCGAGGGGGAAACCTCTAGCAGAGCAGAGCTCTATTACAATAATATCCAAGACAATATTTTTCATACCCTCTACTTCTATTTATACTAAATGTATATGTCCAAAATAACAATCTATAGGGAGATCATTCTAGAAGAGAAAGATTTTATTAGGTCTTCTTACATTTGAGTTATTATTCCTTATTGCTAGGCCTTATTAATATTTTTGTTTATTACATGGAATTAAATTATTCTACCTACATGAGGGGTTAGGGAGGTTAGGTCCCTAACATTCCCTCCTCCTTGAATAACAACCTTGTACTCAAGGATTTAGATGAGGGAATTGTTGTAGAATGGTGGAATCTTCTAGAGGGGTATCTTTCCATTGGACTAACAGTTCCTGGATGCTGAACTGATGAACAAGACACTCTCTCTAGGCCAAGACTGCTTGTGGTTGAAACCATATGGAACCTTTTTCATACAACTCAAGGAGAAAGTTTTGAGTTTAGAACTTAGTTCCAATAACCTTATTTAAGCAGGAAACATGAAAAACGTGATGGACCTTCAATTGAATGGGTAGATCTAACTGATAGGACACCGATCTCACACGCCTAAGAACTTTATAAGGACCATAAAATTTGGGTGCAAGTTTATGAAAGTGTTGATATTTGGGTGAAGTCTTCTTATAAGGTTGTAGTCAAATAAATACCTGGTACCCTTCAACAAAATTCCATTTGAACTGACCTTGATCTACTTGTTTCTCCATGCGATTTTGATCCATGACCAAATTGTCTTTGAGGGCATGAATAATAGCCTCATGGACTGTAAGATTTGTGTCAACCTCCTGAAACTTCGAGACCTCTGTCATATAGGAGATACTTGATGGAGGTTTTTTTCCATAGACTAATTCAAAAGGTGTCATGCGAGTAGTTGTATGGTACGAGGTGTTGTACCATCATTCATATAGGGGTAACCATTGAGCCCATATATTTTTCCGCTCAGATGAAAAACACCGCAAATATGTTTCCAAACACTTGTTGAAAACCTCAGTCTGGCCATCCATATGGGGGTGATAGATAGTGCTGAGATGCAATTGGGTGCCCTGTAGCTTGAAAAATTCTTGCCAAAAATTGTTGGTGAAAGTGGGGTCTCTATCATAAATAATAGAATTAGGCATGTCATGAAGCTTGAAGATATTATCCATGAAGATTTCGGCCATTGTGGCGGTTGTTAATGGGTGTTAAATATCAAACAAATGAGCATATTTTGAGAGATGATCGATGACCACCATGATGACTAAATTATTTCTCGATTTAGGTAAGCGTATAATTAATTCCATAGAAATATCTCACCAAATAATATAAATGAGAATGATAAGTGGTTGGAGTGTGATCGAAGATTTGAAAGTCTCTCCCTTGTTGAATTTACAAACATCAGATTCAGCCAAAAATGTGTGGAGATCTTCTTTTATACCCTCACACAAAAAAGAATGTTTGGCTCGTTCATAGGTTTTGGTAAATCCAGAATGCCCGACTATGGTTGAGGCATGAAGTTTATAACTCAATATGGATTTATGTTGGGATTGATTGCATAAATAAAAATGTCCTTTGTAACAAATCTCTTCATTATGCCAAGAGTACTCTGGAGAAACTGAAGAATTGTTTTGAAATTGGTGGAGCAGGATAGAAATTTTGGGGTCTTACAACCATTCCAGATGAATAGATTGGAGCCAATCTAATACAATGAAAGAGAGAGAGAAAAGGGACCTGTCTTATTCATATTTATGGGAAATATCATAGACCACTAAATTTTCCTTTCCCTTCTTGTAAATGATCTCATAATCATAGCCAAATAGTTTGGTCACACATTTTTTCTGCACCAGGGATGAAATTTGTTGTTCCAGGAAATACTTGAGACTCTGATGATCAATTTTGATTTGGAATTGTTGATCCAATAAATAAGGATTCCATAGATACATATCCTACAAAATAGCTAACATTTCATTTTCATAAATGGATTAGACCAAATGTTTCTCTGAAAGTTGTTTTCTAGTGAAGGCCAAGGGTCTGCCATCTTCTAGGAGGACAACTCCAATTCCTTTCTTGGAAGCATCACATTCCAATACAAATGTCTTTGTGAAGTATGGGAGTGATAGGACATGGTTTGAGCACATAGAATATTTTAAGGCTTGGAAGGCATGTGCCGTATATAAATTCCAAGTGAAATAATTCTTTTTAAGCTAGGAAGTGAGAGGAGTTGCACTATTTCTATAATTCTGAACAAACTTCTTATAATATCCTATTAAACATAGAAAACCATGCAAGCTCTTAATATTTTTAGGGCAAGGCAAATATTGCATAGATTTAATTTTCTTAGGATCCACTCAGACACCATCCTTGCTGACAATATCACCCAGGTGTTCCACTTTTGAGGAAACAAAGGAACATTTAGATTGTTTGAGGAAAAGTTGGTTCTTAGAAAGTAGATTGAGAACTTGATTCACATGGGAGAGTTGGGATGACCAATGTTTACTATAGATGATAATATCATCAAAGAAATATAAGAAAAAATGACGAAGAAAAGGATGGAAGCAATGATTCATAAGACTTTGGAAAGTGGATGGATAATTACACAATCCAAAGGGTATTACCAAGAATTCATAATGTCCCTCATGAGTTTGAAATGTAGTATTTGGGATTTCTTCTTCCTTCATATGGATCTAGTGGTATGCAGACCGTAGAACCAATTTGGTGAAGTATTGAGCACCACTCAATTCATCCAAGAGGTCATCAATGATAGGAATGAGAATTTTGTATTTTATTGTGATTTTTTTGAGGGTGCGGAAATCATGACACATTCACCAAGTACCTTATTTTTTGAGTACCATGACCACAGGGGAAGAAGAGGGATACTATTGGGATGGATAAAACAGACTTCTAGTAATTCATGATCAATTTTCTCAATTTCATTCTTCTATGCAAAGGGATGACGCGAATAAGGATGAAAATTGGGGGGAAGATTGTCTAGGATGAGAGGGATAGAATGATCATGGAAGCAACAGGAAGGGGAAGTTCTTTGGGGGTGGTAAAGAAAACTTGATCGTGGGAGAGAATATATTGGAGGTAGGGATGCAAAAAAGGTGTCTCAACAACATGAATGGAGTGGAGTTGGGCTATAATTCTTAAATGACCTTTTTTGAGGAGATTTTTCATGAGATGGGAACTCATGGTCATAGGGGAGGCTGCAATGATTCCTTGGAACTTATATGGTTGTCCCTCCTGTTGGAATTGCATGGTTAAGTCCTTAAAATCCATGAAAATGGGTCCTAGAGTGAGTAACCATTTGACACCAAGAACAATGTCACATCCACCCATGTCTATAAAAAACATATGATATTTTAGGTGATATTGACCAATTTGTAGTCGCACATTTTCACATCGTCCCACACATTTCAAGGAACCACCATTGGCAATCATGATTTCAAAATTATTGATGACATGGATGTAACAATTGACTTCTTGGTCAATGTGTTGATGAATAAAGTTATGGGTGCTACCACTATCCACAAGGATGATGCCTTTCCTATTTTTGATGTAACCAATTAATTTGAGAGTCTGGGGAGTAGAGAAGCCACTAAGGGAATTAAGTTAAATCAATGAGTCAAATTAGGCTGTGTTATAGGGTGGGGTGAGGTCAGATGGCGGTGGTAGTTCCTCCACAGGAAGAAAAAATACATATTCTTCAGAAATATCCTCAGTCATAGCCATAAAAATATTTTGTTCCTTACACTTGTGCTTGGGAAAATATTTGTCATCACAATTATAAAAAATCCCTTGAGTTGACGTTCAACCATTTCATCCCTGGTTAATTTTTGGATGTTGAGGGGAGTTGCAGGAGAGAAAAAATTGGTGGGTTTAGGGAGCGAAGGAAAGGAGGTTTTGCGGGTCTGGGAAAACACAATCGATTAGGATTCCTTAGATCATTGAGTATCTTCCAACCAAGTCTAGGTGCGTGCCATGAGAATATGGGCATGAATTTCATCTTTGAGGCCACTGATAAAGAATTCCCTAAAGAAAGAATCTTACATTCCTTTCGTTCTGAAAGAGAAGTGCTCAAATGTGACAATAAAGTATTCCATTGTCCCAGAGTGATTTAACTTGGTCAAACGACCTAAATGGTGGGTGTCAGAGTCAAATCGGTCATAAAGTTTAGCCACAAACTGTGTCTAATCAAGATACCATTAGCATGCCTTTTTTCTCCATTGCCACCATTGCCATCGTTTCGGATCCAAATGTAGGACATAATAACAAAGATTGGCTAAATTATCAGTAATTCCATGAAAAGAGAAATAATGTTCCATTTGGGTGACATAGCCTATAGGATTTGATCCATAAACTTTGTTCACCTCAATTATAGAAGGGGAGAGGTCTCAAAAAATGATGGTAGTATAAGGGCCTTGTTAATGGGAAGAGTCATGGTCATCCTGATAAGATGGTTGTTTAGAAGACGAAGGGTTCTGGGAATGACTCAGGAAGTCTTCTTTGAGGTCTTTGATGTAGGAACATTGTTCTTGGAGGTATTTTATGTGGGAAAATTGGTCTTTGAGGATAGCAGTAGTTGAATTGATCAAGCTAATGTTTCCAGTGATATTCTCAATGTCGTCCTTGTGTTGATGGTTTTCAACAATCAATTCACTAAGTTCTTGTACTCGTGCGGTAGTCATTTTGGAAAAGGAGCAAGAAAATAGTATAGGGGGAAAAAAGGGGTCTAGAGGGGTGGGTGGGACTAAGGAGAAAAAAGGGTGTCAAATGATAAGTACCAATGTGATTAGGGTGAAAAGGAGGATCCAAATGGATAATATCCAAATAAAGGTGTTAGAGACATGTCAGGTCCACACAAACAAATTATGTTAAAAATTAGAGGTATCACTGGAATTAGGGTGAAGAGAGGAACACAGTGGGATGAATCCCAAATAAGTGTGCACCGACGAAAGGACCAAATGCTTAAAAATAAGAAATGTTTATTAATTTTTCAACTGGAATACAGAAGGCACAATTGTGCGGCAATAGATATTGTTAGTTCTGATTTTTTTTGTTTCCATCCCTAGGGGTAGTATATTCATGGTTTCTACACACACGAGTTTTCAATGTGCTATAGCTCTTTGATATACATGTGGGGTCCAATAATTGTACTCTTCCCAATATCTCAAGGAACCAACTAAAGAGCCTAGACTATGCCCTTAGATGTACTATCTGACTACCCAGGTACTGGAGAGTATCTTCCTGAGTGTTTTTCTTGGTGGCACCATAGCAGTCAGGTGGCCAATCGATTTATCTATGGAAGGATTTAGGAGATCTAGGTCGATCTGTATACAAGTGTTGTCTGATGCACTACCACTCAAAGGGGTACCAACAGGGGTTACAAGGGTGGCCAACATATGTTCTCTTAGGTACCACTTGTATTTCTTTCATGTATGACTCCCCGACCGTGGGTTTATGTGTGTAATGACATATATTTATAGCTTTAATAT
>JZKD02S1728736.1:55785-92663 GCA_000966675.3 Picea glauca
GTCTTTTTCCCTCATCATCGACCAAGCTCAATCATTTCTTCTTACGGTTGAGTATCACCTCATTCGATTCCAACCAGTCCATACCGATCACGACGTCATAACATCCTAAGATCATGACGTACAGGTTGGCCCTGCTGAAAAACTCTCCCAGGTTAAAGCTACAACACGTAAGCTTCCCTCCAACCTTTTGTTTGGCTCCTGAAGCCATTTATACAAAGATAAACTCGTCATATTCGACTTCCTTTACCTTAATTCATTTTAGCACTGCACCAGAAATAAAATTCTCAGTAGCACCTAGATATATCAAAATACTAAGGCTCTGTTCAGGAACGGTACCTGATGTCTCGAGCATAGTTGACTGGTGTTCTTCGTGGCAGTTATTCACCACTTCATGAATCAGATGGGCCTTGCCCAAATCTCCGACAGTAGTGGGTCCGATTGATCCATATGCTCTAGTCCTCTCCACTGAGCAGTCACGTTGGTAATGTGGCTCCCCACATGTACAACACCCTTTCTTTGGTCCAGTACTCATGGTACCCAAAGTAGAAGTTAACGACCCACTGACCTAGAACCCTGGTCTGTTCTGATGAAAAGGCATAAACTGTTGTTGGTGTGGTCGACATTGTTGCTAGTGTTATGGTCCTTGGTAAGGATTTTGCTGCTGAGGCACTGGTCATGGAGGTGTAGTGAAAGTGGATCCTCTCTCGAAGCCACAATAGCTTGGTGAATGTCTAGTTGGTGTCTGATGTTGTTGCACACTAGATGACACCTTCCCTTCTACTATCGCTGGAACCTTGCTCTGAACCTCGCTGATAAGATCCTCCTCTGCTATGAGGACCTTCTGGACAACATCATGCAAGGTTTGAGGCATTGAAGTCCTAGCCTTTGCATGAATGATGACATTAAGGCCAAAAATTAACTTGTTGACCTTAAGTTTCTAGGTATTCAGGTGGGGAGCATACTGAAGAAGCTCCATAAAATGGGCCTCATACTTGGGAACTGTACAGTCGCCCTGTCGCAAGGTGTTGAACTCATTGAGCTGATGCTCAATGAATTCCTCAGATATATACCTCTCTCAGAACCGTTCCTCGAATAGTTCCCATGACATGTCTTCGATGACCATGTTCAATTATGGCAGGAGCTTCTTCCACCATAGAAGAGTTCTCCACTTCAGTTGAAAGACCACCATGCAGACCTTCATGTTGGAGTTATAGTCATGAAGTGAAAATCACATCACCATATTCTCCAACCATGCCTCAGTGGCTACACCATCCGAGGTGTCGACACTTAGAGTCACCCTCCGACTGCAAAGAGGATAAGCCCAATACCCATCAAAGTGTTTGTGGTTTAAAAGGGTGTGAGTGGGTGACTCATAGAGACTTTTAAGGAAAGGAAAGATAATGGAGATCATTGGAGATTAGTAATAGGCCATTGGGATATGGATTCATAAACAATATTCTCAATGAAATCATTTAATCTCCCTATCAGACAAGGGATTTAAGTGGTGATGGGAAGAAGGAAAACATAAAGTGTTTGAATGATAAACCATAAAAAATGGGCAAGATGACAGTAGATCCAACACTACCTCAGGAATCCATAAATCAGAGGGTTTTATAATGATCTAGAAAATAAGAAATAGAAAACATATGTTGAACCATGAAATATGGGCAAGATGACAACGAATCCTCCATCACCTCAAGAATCCATAAATCAGATGTATTACATGTAGATAGGAAAGGGAAGTAGGAAACATCTTTTGAACTATGAAAGATGGGCAAGACGACAACGAATCCTCCATCACCTTAGGAATCCATAAATAAGAGAGATTACATCCAGATAGGAAAGGGAAACAGGAAATGTTTGTTGAACTATGAAATATGGTCAAGACGACATCATATCCTCCATTGCCTCAGGAATCCACAAATCAAAGAGATTACACCCAGACAGGAAAGAGAAACAAAAAATGAAAAATAAGAAGACAGTTTGATATAACAACTAAAAGGAATCTTCATAAACATAACAATTTACAATCCAAGCCCTCAAGATTACAACAAAAATATAGTCATAACAACTCTCAAAGATTCTCCTGGTCTGGGCAAAAAATCCCCCTGCCTTTTCAAAATCTAAAGTGATCTCTTTTATATAGGCTCAACTCCCCTTTACTAGGAGTGTGATTTGGAAATTTCATTCAAAGTTTTACATCCAAGCAATCCTTTGTCAGAATTTGCATGTATCCCTCTTTCATAAGTGAGCTCATATCGACATGGGTCTGCAAAAAAATATGCTCATAGGGGTACCATGGGATAACAGCTCCAGATCCTCCATGCCTTTCTTTTATGGGGTGAGCTGAGGTTTCAACTACTAGTCTATTTCCATTAATTGATATCTCCTCATGATCGAGACCAAGCCAGGTAACCAAGGGATGGATACTTGTTGTGATTAAATGTGATGTTGAATGAGCATACGAACTCAGGGCCATTGGTCTGATTGAGAGCTCTGGCTGGGATGATTCTACTATTTGTGGTGTTTCCGCTGAAGTTTACCCGTACACCAATTATGGGATACATAGTCCTTGCATGGAGACAACACCAAAGTTGGAGTTTTAAGAGTCTTAGATGTGGAGCAGAGGATGAGCACCCTATGATTTTGGCCTTACTCTAATGTCACCTCAGACTGTGACCTGACACCTTATCTCAAATGGTTATTTCAGGATTTTGCACTTCGGAGGTCTTCACAACACCTGACCACAGAATTCTCGATCCACACTTTGATGAAATCACATGACTTAGATTGACGACTGGATCTTCTTTTCATCCAACGACTATGATTTCTTCCTCAGAACCCACCTCAGTCGACTCCATGTGATGGGCCCCAAACTTTCCTCTAGGACCCTCTTTCCATATAACCTCTGGTCGTGACCCTGAGCCCACTCTCCAAGCACTTTGTGAGCTTGTGCTGTGTGAAAATTGTGCATTTCTCCCAACAAAACCTCTAATTCACAAAAATGTGAATCCACTGATCCAACACCACATGTTTTTCTGGATCGGACGACTCCTGCTGATTTTAGGCTTTGGGACTTCAGACCTTTGATGAACAACTTTAGCAATATTTCGGGTTCTTGATTCCCATGCTAAGTTTCCACCGTCGATCTCTCCTGATGAGATCTACGGTACAGATTTAACCCTTGCTCGACCAAATATTTCCCGAGTATTTCACAACTTTGCACTTCACAAAGTTGGTGCTCTGCCTCTTGTCAACTCTCCAAGTCGTGAATTCATGAACTCGATTATCTTCTGCAATGTCCCACCTTCCAACCAATGGATGGGATATTTTTTCGAGTCCCTTCCTTCAGAAATCTCCAACACACCCCACTTTACAACTCCCAATATCTGACTCATGAATTTTCTTTACACACGAAGATCAATGGTCCTCCTTGACTGGTGATCAATGACCTAGATCATATCCTTGTTCCACTTCGAAACTTTGGGACCTCGGAGAGTTCGGGACTTTAGGATTTTTGAGACTTTGGAAGCTTCGACACTTCAGTGCTTCGAGACTAGGGCTCTTCGGCACTTCGACACTTTGTTGCTTCGATACTTCGGAACTTTGGTGGCTTCGACACTTCGATGCTTCAGGACTTAGGATTTTTAGGACTTTGGCACTTTGGCACTTCGGGACTTTGGCACCTTGGAGGCTTCGACACTTCAACGCTTCGGGAATTGGGATTTTCGGGACTTTGGGATTTAGAGAAAGTCAAAGGGAGAAACACTCATAATCCTAAAACCCAAAATCCGAAATAGATCATGCCCGTTTGCTATGTAAGGACACACGATATTCGAAATTCAACTTCAGACCTCTGTCTGACGTTAAACTTAAAATGGAATCTCCTCCACTAAAAAATGGAACTTGTTCACTCGCTTGATTTGAGTCCATAATGGATTCTTGTGAAAGATGCACTTTGAGCTCAAGGATGGTACCTTTGTAAGCAAAGGATTGGGTCATCCTGTGACCCTTAGAAAAATTTATGTGATAACACGGGGCACCAAAGAACTCAAGAAATTTGACCTTCTTGAGTTCGCGGTTAATTCTAACAGTACCTATCAGAGCGCGTGGTGGACCCTCAGGGGGTTCCGACATGCTAGCCTCATCTCTATCCAAATGGTTGATCAGTGCCTCAGACATCTGTTGAAAGGACCTTATCAGCCAAACAACATCACCCACAACTATATGTTCCTTCCTGACAAATTGTTCGTCTCCCTGAGGTTTATACCCCTCAGGCGTGGATGTTACTAGGGGTGTCACGCCTCCTCCCCTAGCACCCTGTCGTCTACCTTTGCGACGTCCTCTAACCATGATTACCTGCACGAATACAAATCAATTTAATTAGCAACATCATAATTAAATATATAATCAACGTAAGTCGTAGTCATCCCAATTTGTGGGTCAAACCCACTTTGATACCATATGTAACGACCCTAGTCGTTACGACAACATGTGACGCAAAAACCCATACACTTTTTTTTTCTCGAGGAAAGAGACTACCAAGGGGATTAAGAGAGTTGAACCAATGACCAACTCACATCTAGATCTAGAACAAATGAGCTTTCCTTTAAGGTCCTACCTTTAATTTTTCTCATAAATCCTCTCACCTAAGTGAATAATTTTAAAATGGTTTCTTTATTTTAATAGTAACTACATTGTTGCATCAAATGGTAAAAGTCTATTAGTTCATCTTTATGTATATTGTTTTTTTCAATCCTTATAAAGGATTAATTGATTAATGGCCTAGATACAAGAATGTATTATACACATTCAATAAAAACAATCTTAGGGAGCATGCAACAATTGTTCTTAGAACTTTGAATTCAACCAAGCTTCTTCATCCTCTAAATTGAGGAATGTGATAAAATGTGATAAATGTTCATTATCATAATAATAGGAAGAAAATGGCTCAAAGAAGTGAGATCCATCGATGATATGCAACGTATATTTCTGGTTAAATTGAAATTAGACCAATAGAGAAAAGAAGATGGTGCATATTGAATGAAATCATAGGAGAAGAAACAAAATTTTGTCACTAAGATATTACTAATCAAAATAAATGTTTAAAATTCATTGTTTTTCTTGATAGGGTAATGAAAAATTAGGTACTATACTTAAAGACATGATCCCATTTGGTAGTTCCATTTTCATGACATTGCATAAACTTGTCGAACCAAAGCCATGTCCAACTCACTCATGTTCCATGGGGTGTTTTTTTAAATGATTAACAACATTTGGAAGATGGAAACATACTTCTTGTTTAAAGTTTTTCTTTAAAAATGCCATCACTAACACAACATAACATTAATCACATATAAAAGAAAGACTCATTTTTTTTGTGCAACAATTTAAGATCCGTACACAAGGATTGCGGTTGACGTCTTCCAAAATGTACACTCTTCCACTTGCATGAAAATTAAATATAATAAACATTGACTCATGTGATGAGGCAAAAGAGACAAAGATTCCAATATTTATGACATTCATCACATATAAAAAGGAGCAACAACTTTCTCTACAACAATGTAAACTACCACTGCAAAGACTGAGATTGACTTGTTTTAAAATGTAAAGCCTTCCAACTGCGTGAAATGAAATATATCCATTTTAAAACTATTCAAGACAAATTTGTTGAAATAAAAAATGAAATCTTTGGACAGTATTACGCTGAATAAAACATAAACTTTAACACAATAGAAGGACCTTAACTTAAGGCGCAAAAACATAATTTAACTACCCTTCAACCAAATTCACAAGCATGAATTTCCAGGACAGAAAAATTACTAAACTTTTAAGACAATGATGTGTGCATATACAGGGAATTTAACTACCATTCAATACAAATATACACATGCGTACCGTATCCAAATGTGAATGCTTCGAAGTCATTTTCCCATACGCACTCCATCTAGCTCCTGCTTGCTAATCGATGTGACTTCATTGGTACCTCCCAACCAATGATAGGGGTACGTTTTTCCCCCTCATCCCCTCAAGATTCAAAGGGGCCACACACACAATACCAGGGAATGATAGCACCCATCTCACCTTGCAAGGTTGAGCTACCACTCGTTACCCGAGATCGGTATCCCAACTCTCATAAGTGAAAACTCAATCAAGATAAAATTTTGACAGTGTAACGTTACGCAATCCAAATGATGATCCACACTCCTCCTCCGCCATCCTTTTTATAGAGTTTTATTATTCATTAGTTTCCAAAAACCCTCATTATATTTATTTTTCATTTAATTAATTCCAAAAAACCTCCCCCGTACACATGTAGCTTGATCCCCTAGTTGCACTAGAAAATCAATTTATTAATTAATTAAATTTGTCCATTTCCCAAACCCACCTAAAAGCATTCCTAAAAATGCTCCTCGGTGTCCCATTATTCCATTGCAATTATTAAATGACTTACGCCTTACTTAATTCCTATTGAGTTCATAAATAGAAAGTTCCAAATGCTCGATTCCTTACTAAGTTAGACATTCCCCTTTTTCCTTAAGTTTCCCCTTTTCTTTAAGTTTCCCTTATTCTTTAAGTTTCCCCTTTTATTTAAGTTTCCCCCCCTTTTTTCTAACTAAACAAATCATATTTAGAAAGTGTATAAAAACAACCATTTATCCTTTTAATAAATTTAATTCTCCATTAAAATTTTTACTTTAATAATTAAAGTTTGAATTTCTTTACCTCCTTCTTGTTATATGTTTAAATATTTTTTGTTTAGAGGTTCTACTTAGACCTAGGTTTTAAATTCGCTAGGCTTGGCGATAGTTCTTAAGGGAACATTTGTTATTTAAATGTACTCATCACATCTCTCATTTTAAGGTCGACCAGGTCTTAAGGAGGCATAGTTTTCTAGGCACTAGGTTTGTTTACTTACTATTTAAAATTGTGACATGCCCTTCAGAATGCACTACGTGCTTCAAGGGTGCCACTAGCCTCTTTTTGTTTTCTTTGTGTGATGTGCCATTCAAGATGCACTACGTGCTCCAAGGGTTCCACTCATCTCTTGACTTAATTTGGTAGATGTCAAACCCCTGGAGTCAATACTTTATCAGGTGATCTTGTAGGAGACTAAGGGCCTCCAAGGAATAAGGAACCTGCCTTATTGAGTGCCCCTTAGAATCATTATGAATGACTATCACAGTCTGCCCTTGCGACATCGCGGGTCTCTCGATCTAGGTAATCATTAACCTACAGTTTGAGTCATGGAGGGAGTGCTAGTAGGTTGTGGACTGGCTGCTGCCACACCTCTCCCTCAATATCTATGGTTTTCGTGCGTGACCCCTTTACTCCAAATGTGATTCTGGTCGACAAGCTATTGTCAGTTTGCATCCATCAACGAATCATGTCATCAATAAAAATCAACATCATAATATCTAATCATATGTACATATGTAAAATCAACAACATTTAAACCCTAACATTCCACTCTCTAACTTGATCCAGAGTCCAAGGGGTTTCATTGATGCCTCAACATCCTTAATTTCCAAAGTCCTGCACACTCACTAGAACCCAGTCAATAGCACTTGTCTATGTAAATACAACAAAATAACATATCATCAAATCCACAATATCTCATCATCATAATCAAAACAACCAATAGTATAATGACCCGGATCACTTGCATGCAAGTGTCCTCAAAGAATAAGTTCTCTCAGTGTGCGCAAGAGAAGGATGTTACAATGGTTCCTTACCATGATCACCCTACCACATGTCAAACTTTGTCATGTCTCTAGGTTACAAGATACAATTTTTCAAGCTACAATACAATTATGGATTTCAAGCTACAATATGAATGGCCACTCAAATATAACATAAATGGAGGTTTCATACAAGTTTCAAATTAATGATTTTACCTTATATATTTCCAACATAAAGAAAGCATGTGAATCTCAAATTTCAAAGAAGATGAGGAGACAAGATATACAACTATGAAAACAAGAGTGAATATTTGCATAACCTTAATAAAATATTGTTCATTAAGAAAATAATTGGAAAATCAAACATACATAACAATTAACTAATTTAGGAGAGATCTAGGACTCACACAATTCTGTATGTTCTGGAATTTACACTGAATATACCTTTAGAAGTTGTTTCACATAAATGAGAGGCGAATTGTAATCATCAGGCACACGTATCAAAAGGTTGTCAAATATGATTTTAATAAAAGGATACACTAAGAGTGCTCATTGGAAAGATAGAAGGACAATTTGAATTCATCTATTTCTGTGTTGGTCTATCCCGAATGGACAATGCCCTTTATGGTTCCAGTGTAATTTGCATAACTCTGTTGGAATTTGGTATATTTGAACTTCTATAATACATCAATGGCTAAATGCAAACCTATAATTAGAAATCAATGTTTCTTTGTATGTCGTAATTTCATTGACACTGAAGTTTATATGATTACATGAAATTATAAAATATTAGAACCTACATAAATGTACATTAACAAAAAATGCGAATTTGAAGGTGAACTTGGTCTTTTCTAGGATTTACACACCTCCAAGATTTCTAGAAAGCTTGATTCTCATCTTTCCTTTGAAACTAATTTCTTTCTTAGTTGTGTTTTAATGGTTTTTAGCCTAGAATCTACCTTTGAGAGGAACCCTAGATCAGTGGTTTCATAGGTTTTGAATTAGCGAATGTTTCAAATGAGACAAACTTTGTATTTTTTTTGATCTTCAAAGATCCTCTAGTACAATACATATTGATTATATATGATGCCTTTGTAAAGGGTTAGAAAAAAATTACAGATTTTGGTGACATTGTTGGTCTAGGGTCTCCTTTATAGCTCGATCTAGGGCCTCCTTTGTCACTCCTCTGTCTCACTATTGGTCCTTTGTCGATCTTTATTTCTCTAGGTCTCACTATGTCTCCTGTTTTGTCTCTTGTAGTCATGATTGGGCTGAGCCGGTCAAAATGATTTGATGTCGAGGTCTTTCTCCTATTTAGAGGGTTTTGTTTGTTGTTGTTTTTTTTCAATTTTTCGCAGGTGTTATTAAATATGTATTATTAAAATGCCATATAATATACCAAATATATTATACAATTTATATTCAATTTTTATATATAATAACACTTATAGTAAGGTTTTTTGAGTTATAGGGTGTATGTGTAAAGGGTTTGGTGTTAAAAATTATGGGGGTTAATTAGGTGCAAGGGGTTAATGTAATTAGGAGTTACAAAGGTTAGGGATTAGGTGTTATAAATATAATTGGTTAGGCTAAAATGGTTTTTTATTTTAGTAAGTTGGGAATGATATAAAAGGTCATATTAATATGAAGTAAAGTGGTTACAAGGATTAGGGATTTCATCATTGACGATGATGATCACAATGATGAATAAGAGGATGACGATGATGATGACGATGATGATGATGATGATGATGATGATGATGATGATGATGATGATGATGATGATGATGATGATGATGATTATGATGATGATGATGATGACAACGATGATGATGATGATGATAATGATAATGATGATGATGACAATGATGTAGATGAGGAGGAGGAGGATCATGATGACAATTTTGATTTTGGTGATGAAAATGACAATGATGGTGACGACAATGATGACAATGGATGATGTCGATAACGGAAATGAGTCATCGATGATGATGAAAATACTGACAATGATGATGAGCATGAAACTGATTATCATGATGATAATGATTATAATGATGAAAATGGTGATGACAATGACATTAATGATGATTATGACACTGACAATGAAAATGATCATGTTGATTGTAGTATTCTAGATATAAAATAGTATGAAGAACATAAATATTTTAAATAGAAATGGCAGAGAAGAAATGATATAATTAGAACAATACCATAATAACACCAGAAAGAGAACTTTTATTATTGATAGAAATGTTCACTTGCCTCTTCGAGGGGGAAACCTCTAGCAGAGCAGAGCTCTATTACAATAATATCCAAGACAATATTTTTCATACCCTCTACTTCTATTTATACTAAATGTATATGTCCAAAATAACAATCTATAGGGAGATCATTCTAGAAGAGAAAGATTTTATTAGGTCTTCTTACATTTGAGTTATTATTCCTTATTGCTAGGCCTTATTAATATTTTTGTTTATTACATGGAATTAAATTATTCTACCTACATGAGGGGTTAGGGAGGTTAGGTCCCTAACATTCCCTCCTCCTTGAATAACAACCTTGTACTCAAGGATTTAGATGAGGGAATTGTTGTAGAATGGTGGAATCTTCTAGAGGGGTATCTTTCCATTGGACTAACAGTTCCTGGATGCTGAACTGATGAACAAGACACTCTCTCTAGGCCAAGACTGCTTGTGGTTGAAACCATATGGAACCTTTTTCATACAACTCAAGGAGAAAGTTTTGAGTTTAGAACTTAGTTCCAATAACCTTATTTAAGCAGGAAACATGAAAAACGTGATGGACCTTCAATTGAATGGGTAGATCTAACTGATAGGACACCGATCTCACACGCCTAAGAACTTTATAAGGACCATAAAATTTGGGTGCAAGTTTATGAAAGTGTTGATATTTGGGTGAAGTCTTCTTATAAGGTTGTAGTCAAATAAATACCTGGTACCCTTCAACAAAATTCCATTTGAACTGACCTTGATCTACTTGTTTCTCCATGCGATTTTGATCCATGACCAAATTGTCTTTGAGGGCATGAATAATAGCCTCATGGACTGTAAGATTTGTGTCAACCTCCTGAAACTTCGAGACCTCTGTCATATAGGAGATACTTGATGGAGGTTTTTTTCCATAGACTAATTCAAAAGGTGTCATGCGAGTAGTTGTATGGTACGAGGTGTTGTACCATCATTCATATAGGGGTAACCATTGAGCCCATATATTTTTCCGCTCAGATGAAAAACACCGCAAATATGTTTCCAAACACTTGTTGAAAACCTCAGTCTGGCCATCCATATGGGGGTGATAGATAGTGCTGAGATGCAATTGGGTGCCCTGTAGCTTGAAAAATTCTTGCCAAAAATTGTTGGTGAAAGTGGGGTCTCTATCATAAATAATAGAATTAGGCATGTCATGAAGCTTGAAGATATTATCCATGAAGATTTCGGCCATTGTGGCGGTTGTTAATGGGTGTTAAATATCAAACAAATGAGCATATTTTGAGAGATGATCGATGACCACCATGATGACTAAATTATTTCTCGATTTAGGTAAGCGTATAATTAATTCCATAGAAATATCTCACCAAATAATATAAATGAGAATGATAAGTGGTTGGAGTGTGATCGAAGATTTGAAAGTCTCTCCCTTGTTGAATTTACAAACATCAGATTCAGCCAAAAATGTGTGGAGATCTTCTTTTATACCCTCACACAAAAAAGAATGTTTGGCTCGTTCATAGGTTTTGGTAAATCCAGAATGCCCGACTATGGTTGAGGCATGAAGTTTATAACTCAATATGGATTTATGTTGGGATTGATTGCATAAATAAAAATGTCCTTTGTAACAAATCTCTTCATTATGCCAAGAGTACTCTGGAGAAACTGAAGAATTGTTTTGAAATTGGTGGAGCAGGATAGAAATTTTGGGGTCTTACAACCATTCCAGATGAATAGATTGGAGCCAATCTAATACAATGAAAGAGAGAGAGAAAAGGGACCTGTCTTATTCATATTTATGGGAAATATCATAGACCACTAAATTTTCCTTTCCCTTCTTGTAAATGATCTCATAATCATAGCCAAATAGTTTGGTCACACATTTTTTCTGCACCAGGGATGAAATTTGTTGTTCCAGGAAATACTTGAGACTCTGATGATCAATTTTGATTTGGAATTGTTGATCCAATAAATAAGGATTCCATAGATACATATCCTACAAAATAGCTAACATTTCATTTTCATAAATGGATTAGACCAAATGTTTCTCTGAAAGTTGTTTTCTAGTGAAGGCCAAGGGTCTGCCATCTTCTAGGAGGACAACTCCAATTCCTTTCTTGGAAGCATCACATTCCAATACAAATGTCTTTGTGAAGTATGGGAGTGATAGGACATGGTTTGAGCACATAGAATATTTTAAGGCTTGGAAGGCATGTGCCGTATATAAATTCCAAGTGAAATAATTCTTTTTAAGCTAGGAAGTGAGAGGAGTTGCACTATTTCTATAATTCTGAACAAACTTCTTATAATATCCTATTAAACATAGAAAACCATGCAAGCTCTTAATATTTTTAGGGCAAGGCAAATATTGCATAGATTTAATTTTCTTAGGATCCACTCAGACACCATCCTTGCTGACAATATCACCCAGGTGTTCCACTTTTGAGGAAACAAAGGAACATTTAGATTGTTTGAGGAAAAGTTGGTTCTTAGAAAGTAGATTGAGAACTTGATTCACATGGGAGAGTTGGGATGACCAATGTTTACTATAGATGATAATATCATCAAAGAAATATAAGAAAAAATGACGAAGAAAAGGATGGAAGCAATGATTCATAAGACTTTGGAAAGTGGATGGATAATTACACAATCCAAAGGGTATTACCAAGAATTCATAATGTCCCTCATGAGTTTGAAATGTAGTATTTGGGATTTCTTCTTCCTTCATATGGATCTAGTGGTATGCAGACCGTAGAACCAATTTGGTGAAGTATTGAGCACCACTCAATTCATCCAAGAGGTCATCAATGATAGGAATGAGAATTTTGTATTTTATTGTGATTTTTTTGAGGGTGCGGAAATCATGACACATTCACCAAGTACCTTATTTTTTGAGTACCATGACCACAGGGGAAGAAGAGGGATACTATTGGGATGGATAAAACAGACTTCTAGTAATTCATGATCAATTTTCTCAATTTCATTCTTCTATGCAAAGGGATGACGCGAATAAGGATGAAAATTGGGGGGAAGATTGTCTAGGATGAGAGGGATAGAATGATCATGGAAGCAACAGGAAGGGGAAGTTCTTTGGGGGTGGTAAAGAAAACTTGATCGTGGGAGAGAATATATTGGAGGTAGGGATGCAAAAAAGGTGTCTCAACAACATGAATGGAGTGGAGTTGGGCTATAATTCTTAAATGACCTTTTTTGAGGAGATTTTTCATGAGATGGGAACTCATGGTCATAGGGGAGGCTGCAATGATTCCTTGGAACTTATATGGTTGTCCCTCCTGTTGGAATTGCATGGTTAAGTCCTTAAAATCCATGAAAATGGGTCCTAGAGTGAGTAACCATTTGACACCAAGAACAATGTCACATCCACCCATGTCTATAAAAAACATATGATATTTTAGGTGATATTGACCAATTTGTAGTCGCACATTTTCACATCGTCCCACACATTTCAAGGAACCACCATTGGCAATCATGATTTCAAAATTATTGATGACATGGATGTAACAATTGACTTCTTGGTCAATGTGTTGATGAATAAAGTTATGGGTGCTACCACTATCCACAAGGATGATGCCTTTCCTATTTTTGATGTAACCAATTAATTTGAGAGTCTGGGGAGTAGAGAAGCCACTAAGGGAATTAAGTTAAATCAATGAGTCAAATTAGGCTGTGTTATAGGGTGGGGTGAGGTCAGATGGCGGTGGTAGTTCCTCCACAGGAAGAAAAAATACATATTCTTCAGAAATATCCTCAGTCATAGCCATAAAAATATTTTGTTCCTTACACTTGTGCTTGGGAAAATATTTGTCATCACAATTATAAAAAATCCCTTGAGTTGACGTTCAACCATTTCATCCCTGGTTAATTTTTGGATGTTGAGGGGAGTTGCAGGAGAGAAAAAATTGGTGGGTTTAGGGAGCGAAGGAAAGGAGGTTTTGCGGGTCTGGGAAAACACAATCGATTAGGATTCCTTAGATCATTGAGTATCTTCCAACCAAGTCTAGGTGCGTGCCATGAGAATATGGGCATGAATTTCATCTTTGAGGCCACTGATAAAGAATTCCCTAAAGAAAGAATCTTACATTCCTTTCGTTCTGAAAGAGAAGTGCTCAAATGTGACAATAAAGTATTCCATTGTCCCAGAGTGATTTAACTTGGTCAAACGACCTAAATGGTGGGTGTCAGAGTCAAATCGGTCATAAAGTTTAGCCACAAACTGTGTCTAATCAAGATACCATTAGCATGCCTTTTTTCTCCATTGCCACCATTGCCATCGTTTCGGATCCAAATGTAGGACATAATAACAAAGATTGGCTAAATTATCAGTAATTCCATGAAAAGAGAAATAATGTTCCATTTGGGTGACATAGCCTATAGGATTTGATCCATAAACTTTGTTCACCTCAATTATAGAAGGGGAGAGGTCTCAAAAAATGATGGTAGTATAAGGGCCTTGTTAATGGGAAGAGTCATGGTCATCCTGATAAGATGGTTGTTTAGAAGACGAAGGGTTCTGGGAATGACTCAGGAAGTCTTCTTTGAGGTCTTTGATGTAGGAACATTGTTCTTGGAGGTATTTTATGTGGGAAAATTGGTCTTTGAGGATAGCAGTAGTTGAATTGATCAAGCTAATGTTTCCAGTGATATTCTCAATGTCGTCCTTGTGTTGATGGTTTTCAACAATCAATTCACTAAGTTCTTGTACTCGTGCGGTAGTCATTTTGGAAAAGGAGCAAGAAAATAGTATAGGGGGAAAAAAGGGGTCTAGAGGGGTGGGTGGGACTAAGGAGAAAAAAGGGTGTCAAATGATAAGTACCAATGTGATTAGGGTGAAAAGGAGGATCCAAATGGATAATATCCAAATAAAGGTGTTAGAGACATGTCAGGTCCACACAAACAAATTATGTTAAAAATTAGAGGTATCACTGGAATTAGGGTGAAGAGAGGAACACAGTGGGATGAATCCCAAATAAGTGTGCACCGACGAAAGGACCAAATGCTTAAAAATAAGAAATGTTTATTAATTTTTCAACTGGAATACAGAAGGCACAATTGTGCGGCAATAGATATTGTTAGTTCTGATTTTTTTTGTTTCCATCCCTAGGGGTAGTATATTCATGGTTTCTACACACACGAGTTTTCAATGTGCTATAGCTCTTTGATATACATGTGGGGTCCAATAATTGTACTCTTCCCAATATCTCAAGGAACCAACTAAAGAGCCTAGACTATGCCCTTAGATGTACTATCTGACTACCCAGGTACTGGAGAGTATCTTCCTGAGTGTTTTTCTTGGTGGCACCATAGCAGTCAGGTGGCCAATCGATTTATCTATGGAAGGATTTAGGAGATCTAGGTCGATCTGTATACAAGTGTTGTCTGATGCACTACCACTCAAAGGGGTACCAACAGGGGTTACAAGGGTGGCCAACATATGTTCTCTTAGGTACCACTTGTATTTCTTTCATGTATGACTCCCCGACCGTGGGTTTATGTGTGTAATGACATATATTTATAGCTTTAATATGCTGGAATATGTCTCTACCCTGAAAAAAATCAACCCACAATTTTCTGCCGAGGAAGGTGCTCTGATACCTCATGTAGTATTCCAAATATAAAATAGTATTCAGAACATAAATATTTTAACTAGAAATGGAAAAGAAGAAGTGATATAATCAGAACAATACAAGAAGAATACCGGAATAACACCATAAAGAGAACTTTGATTACTGATAGAAATTTTCACTTGCCTCTTCGAGGGGGAAACCTCTAGTAGATCATATCTCTATTACAATATATCCAAGACAATATTTTTCATACCCCTTACTTCTATTTATACTAAATCTATGTATCCAAAAGAATAATCTAGAGGAAGATCCTTCTAGAAGCAAAAGCTTCTATTAGGTCTTCTTACATTTGACTTATTCTTCCTTATTACTAGGCCTTATTAATATTGGCCTTTATTACATGGAATTACATTATTCTACTTATGTGAGGGGTTAGGGAGGTTAGGTCCCTAACACTGATGATGAAAAAGATGATGATGATAACGATGATGATAGTGGAAGTGCAGGAAGAATAAGATGATGGAATTGAAGATCTTGATGATGACAATGACAATTATGATGATGTGACGATGATGATGAAAATTATGATGATGACAATAGTGATGACAATGATGATGATTGGTGCAGGTGCAAGTCACCTCTAACACCTACTCACAGGATCGCTCAATCAACTCATGAGCCGAAGCGGATCTTTCGATTCCCTGCTGGAATCTCTGATGAAAACCCGATCCACAGGTCCTTCTTCACCCACACGGCATTCTGCACTTAACCGTGATCTTCCCTGACTCAGTTTCGGGTTCCAGGGTTTCATGATCCCTAACGTCAAGAGGTTCTGTCCTCTTGAAATCATGAACTCTGATTTGCCGATGCATTCCCTTCTGGCCTTAGCCCCTTCTGGCTATGTCCTGGTCCATGCAACCATTTCTCATAAGACCACAGCCTTATCTCTTTCGGGATTCAGGGTTTCATATTTTCTGATGTCAAAAACCTTTGTCCCCTCGAACTCCTGATCGTTGATCTACCAATATGACGCTTTATTCGTTGGCCCTCCTGGCTAAGATACTGGCCTATATGACCGCTATCCCCCGTGACTGCAGTCTTACCTCTCATCGGGGTTTTGGACATCGCAATGCCGAAATGCATATAACTTGTGCCCACCGGATTCTCGATATCCCGATGCGTGATATCCTAATGTGCTCTCCTATCGAGTCTCCTCTTTCGATGGCATCGCTCGCTGCCACGCATCCCTTCAAGATGGACGGTCCTGATCGCCTCTCGTTGTTCACGACTTCAAGGGTCCCAGATGCCTCATCCTCAGGACTCGCGAAATGCCGATCTCCGATGCGTCGATTTGGCTTCCTCTATCGGGACTTCCCCCAATAATCTAGATCTCCTCCACGTGTCCTCAACTGTTGGATGGCCCATACTCAATATCTAGATTTCTTCATGGAAAATTCTCGATATCCTGTCTTCGAGATTTCCGATTTCACGAACGTGGATATCCCGATGGCTACGCCTCTCGTCGGGATTTTCCCCTTGGCTATTCCTGATGGTTTAAATACCGTGCACCTTTCGGCCAATCCAACGGCTAACGATTATCTATGTGAACATCCAACGGTCCACAATCTCCTCTTCTATGTGCTCACTTTGATGCTCCCTGGACGTGAAATCTTCAACGACCCAGATTTCTTTGGCTGATCCAACGACCAATGCTACTCCTCCCGAGTGTTGGAGCTTCCTTCCTGCACTTGGAAGAATTCCAAGTTTCCCAAAGGTCTCAACCTTTGTCTGTCTCCTCCTCTGCAAACTCCTTCGCCTGAGTACTCGCCGTGCGTTCTTCTCGACGTTGACTCCTTCTGGGCTTTCTTCAAATCTTTGAAGATTTGACCTCTACCTCTTGTAGAGTCTTCGCACATACACCACGCTGTCTCTCCTGAGATTCTTAACCGCTCAGACCCCTAAGGGATTTTATCCTTCTACCTTCTCCCTCAGATGGAGAATGTTTGGATGCCCTCCTAGCTATCCTTCTTCTCAAGCAACCTCTTGCTGAGTCTGTCAGGGTGTTCAACAACCCTGTGAAGATCCCTCAATGGACTCTTCCTTCAAATAATAGAACTCAAAGGAGTTCTCTTCTCTTCTGTGCATGTCTGCACAATATCTCAATACCCACCTGGTAGAGTATCTTCTCTCAGAAATTCCAGCAGTTCTGTCCTCCTATGCACCTATGCACCCGCTCAATGCCCATCTGACAGAGCTCTCAGAATTCTCAGTGATTTTGTTTCTTCTTAAGAACTCACAACAGAGTCCTTCCTCTGTGCACTCCTTGCACCTGCTCAATGCCCACCTGGCAGAGCTCCACAGAACTCCTCAGAGCTTCTGTCTGCAACTCTGTCTCTCCTACACACCCTTGCCTCCAAGGTATTCAACAACCTTGAGGTATTCCCTGAGTTGTTGATTCTAGATCTTGTGCCGCAACACGTCTTTGTCTGACTCCGCAGAGTTCAGAAATGCATCCTCTGTGCACGGCTATCAGAACTCGCAGTGTTCTGTCACACCCTCCTGGTGTGAAGCCTCAAAGACCTCTCAACCCTGAAATCAAACACACTTATGCAAATGCATGATAACAACATACATTCATAGCATATAATGGAACACACACAAACATTCACATAACAAACATAAATGCAGGAAAAACTTCTCTTTGTATTAAAATGGCAAATTCTTGTATTTACAAGGTGTTCCTGAGCACAACCTGTAACAAGGTCTCAACTCTTCTCCTCTGCTCTCTACTCGCAGATTTTAACTCAACTACCACTCAACTCTACTCTACCACTCTACAAAATGAGATATGAAATCTCTTTTACCTGAGGGGGCTCTTCGAGCCCTTCCCTCCAACCTACCTACCCTATTCAATTACATTGAATGGGATATCTAGTCCAGCATCTGGATCTAGATCTCAGCCATACAAACATTAAAGGCCAATCTACCTAATTCCTGCATAAAGGCACGACTTCCCAGCTCAACAACTTACAACATTTAATTACATTCAATTTAGATTTAAATGAGGACTGCGCCTCTCTCTCTTCAGCTTTGAATGCATGCACTAGACATGGTTGGCTGGCTGGTTGGATGGCGTGGAGAGATGTGCCTACATCATACTCCTCAGCTGCAAAAATCATGAGCTCCTTCTCATGAGCTTCCCATCTCAGCTGTGGGAATCCTCCTGGATCCCAAATCATCCTCTGGAGATGTTCATCTGCTCCATTCTATTGCTGCTTCCTTCTTCCTGTTCAGCCTCTCCTTGCTGACAGTGTCTGTTGATCGAATCATCAGCTCCATGATCTCTTCGATCACTTCGTCCAGCTGCTCCCATGGCTAGCTCTGCTCATGCAGTCTCCTCAGCTGCAAATTTTTTTGGCACATGAGCAGATCATCATGATCTCCCATGCCTCCTTCATCAGTTTCCAACTTCACCTGTTGGATGTGCACGCTCTGCACTTTCACCCTTCTCTCCAGGGATTCAACCTATTTCCATAGATAAGAAAAAAAAATAGTGTCTGCTTCCCGTCCTTCTTCTACTGCAAACTCCCACGTTGCAGTCTCTTCATCTTCTTGGCTGAAAATGTTGAGCCATTCCTCAGAATGCTCATTTTCTTCTTCGTCGGCTTCTACTTAGGTAGTTTCAAACACATGCTCCAATTCCTCCTTGAAAGTCTCAGCTGACTGTTCTTCTACTGTTGTTGCACCTGCAACAAATATTTCTTCCTCCTCCTGGGAAAGTGGTAGGAATACTCCAATTCCCCAAATCATCAGAATATTATCCTGATCTTCCTCCTCCTTTGTTAGCCGCACATGCTGATCCAAACTAATTTTCGATCTCATCTGCTCTGTCAAATCCTTAGGCTGATTCCAACTCATCTGCTCATCCTTCCCATATGGCAATATGGGATGCTTCCGCTACTCTCCTGGAAGATTATGAAATCAATTGATCCCATATTCATCAACACTCCTTGTTGAATTGAACTCACCTCCGAGTCCATGAGACTTTCAAACAGTCTCAAATGCTCATCTCTGCCCACTTGGAAATCTGAGATGCTTTCGCTACCCTCCTAGCAGTCTTTGAGATCCTGCAGCGATCTCATGTCATTGCCCAGCTGGCAATGTGAAATTTCCCGGCTGTCCTCCTGAAAGTCTGTGAGATCCCGTAGTGATCTCAACTCGTTGCCCACCTGGAAAACTGGAATTTCCTCTTTGCCCTCCTGGAAGTCCTTGAGATATTCAACTGATCCCAATTCATTCTCCTCACCGAGAATGTCCCCAGTCTCTGGTTCACATACCTGAACCATTTCTTCTTCTGGTCCATTGAGGTTTTCAACATACCTCAACCATATTTTTAACAGTCTGCGCTGTCTTATGACCATCAACTCCTTGACTGGCCATTTTACTTTCAGCTCCTTCATGGGCCACTCATACACCCATCTCGTCTTCTTATCCTGTCACATCTTCAATTCGATATTTTCTATGTCTGCCCTTATTTCATAGAGATCTTTATCCATTTCTGCAAGCCTTTCTGCCTTGCTCTTCCTCCTAGCATGCCTATGGTCTTCAGCAACCATGGTGTTTTCTCTGTCTACTTTTCTAGCAAACCTATTGCTATCACTCTGCACTAAGAGTGTTACCAGCTTCATCCTCCAGTCTCCCTAACTGTCTTCTTGATTCCTGCCTACCTGCAAATAATCGCCACAAAGTCTCCAACGCTCTGTCTTCTTTTCTCTCCTCCCTCTGCTGGAAATATACAAATAGAGTTCTAGCTCTGATACCACTTGGTGTGTATCAGAGTGCTCTTTACCTCTTCTTGCCTCTTCCTTCCTGAAATATACAGACAAGAACAAGGCTATGATACCACTTGACGCAGGAATGAGTCACCTCTAACACCCGCTCACAGGATCGCTCAATCAACTCATGAGCCGAAGTGGCTCTTTCGATTCCCTACTGGAATCTCTGATGAAAACCCGATCCACAGGTCCTTCTTCACCCACATAGCTATTTGCACTTAACCATGATCTTCCTCGACCCAGTTTCCAGTTTCGGGGTTTCGTGATCCCCAACGTCAAGAGCTTTTGTCCTCTTGAACTTGCAAACTCCGATTCGTCGATGCGTTCCCTTATGGCCTTAGCCCCTCCTAGCTATGCCCTGGTCCATGCGACCGCTTCTCATAAGACCGTAGACTTATGTATTTCGGGATTCGGGGTTTCGTCATTTCTGATGTCGAAAACCTCTGTCCCCTCGAACTCCCAATCGTCGATCTGCTGATACGGTGCTTTATTTGTTAGCCCTCCTGGCTAAGCTCCTGGCCTATATGACCGCTATCCCTCATGACCATAGTCTTACCTCTCATCGGGGTTTCGGACATCGCAATGCTGAAATGCATATAACTTGTGCCCACGGGATTCTCGATATCCCGATGCACAATCTCTCGATGTGCTCTCCTATCGGGTCTCCTCTTCCGATGGCCTCTCTCGCTGCCACGCGTCCCTTCAAGATGGACGGTCCTGATCGCCTCTCGCTGTTCGCAACTTTAAGGGTCCTAGATGCCTCATCCTCAGGACTCGAAAAATGTCGATCTCCAATGCACCGATTTGGCTTCCTATATCGAGACTTCCCCCGATAATCTGGATCTCCTCCACATGTCCTCAACTGTTCGACGACCCAAATTCAATCTTAGGATTTCTTCATGGAAAATTATCGATCTCTTGTCTTCGAGATTCCCGATTTCACGAATGCCGATATCCCGATGGCTACGCCTCTTGTCAGGATTTTCCCCTTGGTTATTCCCGATGGTTTAAATACCATGCACCTTTCGGTCGATCCAATGGCTGACGGTTATCTATGTGAAAATCCGACAGTCCATAATATCCTCTTCTGTGTGCTCACTCTGATGCTCCCTGGACGTGAAATATTCAACGGCCCAGATTTCTTCGGCTGATCCAACGGCCGAAGCTACTCCTCCCGAGTGTTGGCGCTTCCTTCCTGCACTTGGAAGAATTCCAAGTTTCCCAAAGTTCTCAACCTTTTTCTATCTCCTCCTCTGTGAACGCCTTTGCCTGATTTCTCACCGTGCGTTCCTCTCAACGCTGACTCCTCCTGAGATTTCTTCAAATCTTTGAAGATTTTACCTCTACCTCTTGTAGAGTCTTCATGCATACACCACGTTGTCTCTCCTGATATTCTTAACTGCTCAGACCCATAAGGGATTTTATCCTTCTACCTTATTCCTCAGATGGAGAATGTTTGGATGCCCTCCTGGCTATCCTTCTTCTCAAGCAACCTCTTGCTGAGTCTGTCAGGGTGTTCAGCAACCCTGTGAAGATCCCTCAGTGGACTCTTCCTTCAAATCACAGAACTCAAAGGATTTATCTTCTCTTCTGTGCCTGTCTGCACAATATCTCAATACCCACATGGAAGAGTATCTTCTCTCAGAACTTCCAACAGTTCTGTCCTCCTGTGCACCTATGCACCCGCTCAATGCCCACTTGGCAGAGCTCTCAGAATCCTCAGTGGTTTTGTTTCTTATTAAGAACTCACAACAGAGTCCTTCCTCTGTGCACTCCTTTCACCTGCTCAATGCCCACCTCGCAGAGCTCCACAAAACTCCTCAGAGCTTCTGTCTGCAACTATGTCTCTCCTACACAGCCTTACCTCCAAGGTATTCAACAACCTTGAGGTCTTCCCTGAGTTGTTGATTGCAACTCTTGTGCCGCAACACGTCTTTGTCTGACTCCGCAGAGTTCAAAAATGCATCCTCTGTGCATGGCTATCAGAACCCACAGTGTTCTGTCACACCCTCCTGGTGTGAAGCCTCAAATACCTCTCAACCCTAAAATCAAGCACACTTCTGCAAATGCATGATAATAGCATACATTCATAGCATACAATGGAACACACACAGACATTCACATAACAAACAAAAATGCAGGAAAAACTTCTCTTTGTATTAAAATGGAAAATGCCAGTATTTACAAGGTGTTCCTGAGCATGGCCTGTAAGAAGGTCTCGCCTCTTCTCTTCTTCTCTCTACTCACAGATTCTAACTCAACTACCACTCAACTCTACTCTACCACTCTACAAAATGAGATATGAAATCTCTTTTACCTGAGAGGGCTCTTCGATCTCTTCCCTCCAACCTAGTCTAGTCCAGCATCTGGATCTAGATCTCATCCATACAAACATTAAAGGTCGATCTACCTAATGCCTGCAAAAAGGCATGACTTCCCAACTCAACAACTTACAACATTCAATTACATTCAATTCATATTTAAATGAGGACTATGCCTCTCTCTCTTCAGCTTTGAATGCATGCACTCGACATGGCTGGTTGGCTGGCTGGCTGACGTGGAGAGATGCTCCTACATCAATGATGAAAATGGTGATGACAGCAAAATATGATGATGAATGTGGCAATGTTGACAATCATGACGATGACAATGATGATAATGATGATTACATTGAAAACGACGATGACGACGACGATGATAATTATCATGATAATGAAAATGAAATAAAATGATGATGGCATTGATAGTATTGATGATGAAAATGACAATTATAATGAAAATGACGATTATAATCATGATGACAATGACAATGAAAATATTGGTCACGATAATGCTGACAATTTCATGTCAAATTGCATTCAATATATCTAAAAACAATATCATTAAATGAATAATAGGAATACCTTAATGAACTCCTCTTGGTTTCAAGAATACTTTATTCTCTACTAAACAGGGTCAAACACGTGAAGGTGGAATCTCATTTGGCCCCTACCCCACCTCACATCACTCTCAATTCCCCATACCCTATAAGACATATTAATTTAAACAAAAACTTCACAACTAATAATTTATAATATAAATATTTTTTTCCTAAAAATATTTACAATAACTTATTTAATTTATGTTTATTATTTTCATAAAAGTCTTTTATAAATCATTAGATGTACATTGGTCTTCATCCTCTTTATATGTTGAATCCTCTTCTGGTCGTTCTCCATGACTATGTCTCATCTCCACCATTGTATTACTTTTAGTAGTATGACATACCAGTAGGGGACATTGTTGCACTATAGGGGAATCCACTACAAAAGTAGAAGAAGGACAACGTTATAAGTTGTTATTATTCTAATGATATACGATGCAATATTTCATTAATATGAATATCATTACTATGTTTTTTACCTGGAGGAGTACTCGACATGACCATTGTGGATCGATGTTGTAGGGTTAATGTCGATGACAATGATAAATATGATGATGAAAATGGGAATGATGATGATGATCAATATTATGACAATGGAAGATGATGATGAGGGACATGAATATGATCATTATGGCATTGACAATGATGTGATGATGTTAAAAATGACGATGACCAATATCATGAAAATGGATGACGATGATGATGGTAATGATGATGATGATGATGAAAATGACAATGATACAATGACGCTAACAATGAGGATGAGGATTATTATGCAAATGGAAGATGATGATGCTGGCAATAATGATGGAAATTACAATGATGTAAATGATGATGATGACGATGATATCATTATGGTGAGGAAAATGATGATCATATCAATGATCTTCTTCTACATCCAACTCTACATTTGTATCATCACGTTCAAAATAAATATTGAAAGGATTGGCCAGATCAACATCATCATCAATTCCATTTTTTATCATAATATCATTGTCAATATCATCATCAAGAACACAATTTTCAACCACATCTGGTTGAAATTCTTTGACTTCTTCTTATGACATTACATCTACCTCATGCTCCTCTAAAAAATATTGTTATTCAATATCATATTCTTCTCGTACATTACAATTTACAAGACTTCCTCTTGGATCATATCTAACAATGTACAACCAACTTTATTTACCTAGAACCTATGAATAAAATACCTTCTCACATTTGCTTGGAAGAACATAAGTTTATGTACAGGGCTCAAACGTCCTTGTAATAAACATGGTAAATCCATTGAAATTCTGAATAACAGTTCTTTCTGGATCATGTTCATTCATCTGTAACCTGTACCATTTGACATTGAGAATAACTAACTTGAAGGAATTAAATCCACACTCAATTATATCATTCAAATATCCATAGTATCCATTTTCAGATATTTTTGGATTCCTATCACTTCTAGAGAAAACACTAGTGACCTAAGACACCACAATTATCGCACTATCATAGGTTTTCTTCTTGTCATCCACCTTTTTGATGAAAAAATTAGAGCCATTACACCACATAGACTTGTAGTGTTTCAACTAAAATATACCTGACATGTAAAACATGCATTGTCAATGTATAAACATACTTAGACTTAGTAAAATTTATAAAAAAATCACACCATGACCTAGATTAATATAATGGAAAATAATTGTAGGATGATGTGGGTGAAATATATATATGCTTTCTTGTTTATCTTTTAAACCATATGCTAAATCAATTTCCCTCTTAGTAAGATTGTTATCTTGATTATGATGGTATTATTTAAGAAATGTAGCCACACCTTCCCATGATAACCTACCATTACATTGTATATTACATCTGGGTTAAATCACGAAGGTGAGTTACACTTTCGTGACAATCAAGTCTCCAAAATTCCGAAAAAACATTTTTTCGGTCGAACTAATAATCTTTTTCAGCCGAAAGATATTGTTTTCGGCCGAACTATTTTTCGGCCGAAAAAATAAACGTCAAATCGAATGGTGCAATAATCACCCCCTCNGGGTTACAAGGGTGGCCAACATATGTTCTCTTAGGTACCACTTGTATTTCTTTCATGTATGACTCCCCGACCGTGGGTTTATGTGTGTAATGACATATATTTATAGCTTTAATATGCTGGAATATGTCTCTACCCTGAAAAAAATCAACCCACAATTTTCTGCCGAGGAAGGTGCTCTGATACCTCATGTAGTATTCCAAATATAAAATAGTATTCAGAACATAAATATTTTAACTAGAAATGGAAAAGAAGAAGTGATATAATCAGAACAATACAAGAAGAATACCGGAATAACACCATAAAGAGAACTTTGATTACTGATAGAAATTTTCACTTGCCTCTTCGAGGGGGAAACCTCTAGTAGATCATATCTCTATTACAATATATCCAAGACAATATTTTTCATACCCCTTACTTCTATTTATACTAAATCTATGTATCCAAAAGAATAATCTAGAGGAAGATCCTTCTAGAAGCAAAAGCTTCTATTAGGTCTTCTTACATTTGACTTATTCTTCCTTATTACTAGGCCTTATTAATATTGGCCTTTATTACATGGAATTACATTATTCTACTTATGTGAGGGGTTAGGGAGGTTAGGTCCCTAACACTGATGATGAAAAAGATGATGATGATAACGATGATGATAGTGGAAGTGCAGGAAGAATAAGATGATGGAATTGAAGATCTTGATGATGACAATGACAATTATGATGATGTGACGATGAGGATGAAAATTATGATGATGAAAATAGTGATGAAAATCATGATGATTGGTGCAGGTGAAAGTCACCTCTAACACCTGCTCGCAGGATCGCTCAATCAACTCATGAGCCGAAGCAGATCTTTCGATTCCCTGCTGGAATCTCTGATGAAAACCCGATCCACAGGTCCTTCTTCACCGACACGGCATTCTGCACTTAACCGTGATCTTCCCTGACTCAGTTTCGGGTTCCAGGGTTTCGTGATCCCTAACGTCAAGAGGTTCTGTCCTCTTGAAATCATGAACTCTGATTTGCCGATGCATTCCCTTCTGGCCTTAGCCCCTTCTGGCTATGCCCTCGTCCATGTGACCGTTTCTCATAAGACCGCAGCCTTATCTCTTTCGGGATTCAGGGTTTCATCTTTTATGATGTCAAAAACCTCTGTCCCCTCGAACTCCTGATCATTGATCTACCGATACGACGCTTTATTCATTGGCCCTCCTGGCTAAGATCCTGGCCTATATGACCGCTATCCCCCGTGACCGCAGTCTTACCTCTCGTCGGGGTTTTGGACATCGCAATGCCGAAATGCATATAACTTGTGCCCACAGGATTCTCGATATCCCGATGCGTGATATCCCGATGTGCTCTCCTATCGAGTCTCCTCTTTCGATGGCCTCGCTCGCTGCCATGCATCCCTTCAAGATGGATGGTCCTGATCGCCTCTTGTTGTTCGCGACTTCAAGGGTCCCAGATGAATCATCCTCAGGACTCGCGAAATGTCGATCTCCGATGCGTCGATTTGGCTTCCTCTATCGGGACTTCCCCCGATAATCTAGATCTCCTCCATGTGTCCTCAACTGTTGGATGGCCCATATTCAATATCGGGATTTCTTCATGGAAAATTCTCGATATCCTGTCTTTGAGATTCCCGATTTCACGAACGTGGATATCCCGATGGCTACGCCTCTCTTCGGGATTTTCCCCTTGGCTATTCCTGATGGTTTAAATACCATGCACCTTTTGGCCAATCCAACGGCTAACGATTATATATGTGAACATCCAACGGTCCACAATCTCCTCTTCTGTGTGCTCACTTTGATGCTCCCTGGATGTGAAATCTTCAACGACCCAGATTTCTTCGGCTGATCCAACGACCAATGCTACTCCTTTCGAGTGTTGGAGCTTCCTTCCTGCACTTGGAAGAATTCCAAGTTTCCCAAAGGTCTCAACCTTTTTCTGTCTCCTCCTCTGCAAACTCCTTCGCCTGAGTACTCACCGTGCGTTCTTCTCGACGCTGACTCCTCCTGGGCTTTCTTCAAATCTTTGAAGATTTGACCTCTACCTCTTGTAGAGTCTTCGCACATACACCGCGCTGTCTCTCCTAATCTTCTTAATCGCTCAGACCCCTAAGGGATTTTATCCTTCTACCTTCTCCCTCAGATGGAGAATGTTTGGATGCCCTCCTAGCTATCCTTCTTCTCAAGCAACCTCTTGCTGAGTCTGTTAGGGTGTTCAACAACCCTGTGAAGATCCCTCAGTGGACTCTTCCTTCAAATAATAGAACTCAAAGGAGTTCTCTTCTCTTCTATGCATGTCTCCACAATATCTCAATACCCACATGGCAGAGTATCTTCTCTCAGAAATTCCAGCAGTTCTGTCCTCCTATGCACCTATGCACCCGCTCAATGCCCACCTGACAGAGCTCTCAAAATTCTCAGTGATTTTGTTTCTTCTTAAGAACTCACAACAGAGTCCTTCCTCTGTGCACTCCTTGCACCTGCTCAATGCCCACCTGGTAGAGCTCCACAGAACTCCTCAGAGCTTCTGTCTGCAACTGTGTCTCTCCTACACACCCTTGCCTCCAAGGCATTCAACAACCTTGAGGTATTCCCTGAGTTGTTGATTCTAGATCTTGTGACGCAACACGTCTTTGTTTGACTCCACAGAGTTCAGAAATGCATCCTCTGTGCACGGCTATCAGAACTCGTAGTGTTCTGTCACACCCTCCTGGTGTGAAGCCTCAAAGACCTCTCAACCCTGAAATCAAACACACTTCTGCAAATGCATGATAACAACATACATTCATAGCATACAATGGAACACACACAAACATTCACATAACAAACATAAATGCAGGAAAAACTTCTCTTTGTATTAAAATGGAAAATTCTTGTATTTACAAGGTGTTCCTGAGCACAACCTGTAACAAGGTCTCGACTCTTCTCCTCTGCTCTCTACTCACAGATTTTAACTCAACTACCACTCAACTCTACTCTACCACTCTACAAAATGAGATATGAAATCTCTTTTACCTGAGGGGGCTCTTCGAGCTCTTCCCTCCAACCTACCTACCCTATTCAATTACATTGAATGGGATATCTAGTCTAGCATCTGGATCTAGATCTTAGCCATACAAACATTAAAGGCCAATCTACCTAATGCCTGCATAAAGGAACGACTTCCCAGCTCAACAGCTTACAACATTTAATTACATTCAATTTAGATTTAAATGAGGACTGCGCCTCTCTCTCTTCAGCTTTGAATGCATGCACTAGACATGGTTGGCTGGCTGGTTGGATGACGTGGAGAGATGTGCCTACATCATACTCCTCAGCTGCAAAAATCATGAGCTCCATCTCATGAGCTTCCCATCTTAGTTGTGGGAATCCTCCTGGATCCCAAATCATCCTCTGAAGATGTTCATCTACTCCATTCTATTGCTGCTTCCTTCTTCCTGTTCAGCCTCTCCTTGCTGACAGTGTCTGTTGATCGGATCATAAGCTCCATGATATCTTCGATCACTTTGTACAGCTGCTCCCATGGCTAGCTCTACTCATGCAGTCTCCTCAGCTGCAATTTTTTTTGGCACATGAGCAGATCATCATGATCTCCCATGCCTCCTTCATCAGTTTCCAACTTCACCTGTTGGATGTGCATGCTCTGCACTTTCACCCTTCTCTCCAGGGATTCAACCTATTTCCACAGATAAGCAAAAAAAATGGTGTCTTCTTCCCATCCTTCTTCTGCTGCAAACTCCCATGTTGCAGTCTCTTCATATTCTTGGCTGAAAATGTTGAGCCATTCCACAGAATGCTCATTTTCTTCTTCGTCGGCTTCTGCTTGGGTAGTTTCAAACACTTGCTCCAATTCCTCCTTGACAGTCTCAGCTGACTGTTCTTCTACTATTGTTGCACCTGCAACAAATATTTCTTCCTCCTCCTGGGAAAGTGGTAGGAATACTCCAATTCCCCCAATCATCAGAATATTATCCTGATCTTCCTCCTCCTTTGTTATCCGCACATGCTGATCCAAACTCATTTTCGATCTCATCTGCTCTGTCAAATCCTCAGGCTGATTCCAACTCATCTGCTCATCCCTGCCCATATGGAAATATGGGATGCTTCCGCTACTCTCCTGGAAGATTATGAGATCAATTGATCCCATATTCATCAACACTCCTTGCTGAATTGAACTCACCTCCGAGTCCATGAGACTTTCAAACAGTCTCAAATGCTCATCTCTTCCCACCTGGAAATCTGAGATGCTTTCGCTACCCTCCTGGTAGTCTTTGAGATCTCGCAGTGATCTCATGTCATTGCCCAGCTGGCAATGTGAAATTTACCGGTTGTCCTCCTGAAAGTCTGTGAGATCCTGTAGTGATCTCAACTCGTTGCCCACCTGGAAAACTGGAATTTCCTCTTTTCCCTCCTGGCAGTCCTTGAGATCTTCAACTGATCCCAATTCATTCTCCTCACCGAGAATGTCCCCAGTCTCTGGTTCACATACGTGAACCATTTCTTCTTCTGGTCCATTGAGGTTTTCAACATACCTCAACCATATTTTTAACAGTCTGCGCTGTCTTATGACCATCAATTCCTTGACTGGCCATTTTACTTTCGGCTCCTTCATGGGCCACTCATACACCCATCTCGTCTTCTTATCCTGTCACATCTTCAATTTGAAATTTTCTATGTCTGCCCTTATTTCATAGAGCTCTTTATCCATTTCTACAAGCTTTTCTTCCTTGCTCTTCCTCCCAGCATGCCTATGGTCTTCAGTAACCATGGTGTTTTCTCTGTCTGCTTTCCTAGCAAACCTGTTGCTATCACTCTGCACTAAGAGTGTTACCAGCTTCATCCTCCAGTCTCCCTAACTGTCTTCTTGATTCCTTCCTACCTGCAAACAATTGCCACAGAGTCTCCAGCGCTCTATCTTCTTTTCTCTCCTCCCTCTGCTGGCAATATACAAATAGAGTTCTAGCTCTGATACCACTTGGTGTGTATCAGAGTGCTATTTACCTCTTCCTGCCTCTTCCTTCCTGAAATATACAGACAAGAACAAGGCTATGATACCACTTGACACAGGAATGAGTCACCTCTAACACCCACTCGCAGGATCGCTCAATCAACTCATGAGCCGAAGTGGCTCTTTCGATTCCCTACTGGAATCTCTGATGAAAACCCGATCCACAGGTCCTTCTTCACCCACATAGCTCTTTGCACTTAACCATGATCTTCCTCGACCCAGTTTCCAGTTTCGGGGTTTCGTGATCCCCAATGTCAAGAGTTTTTGTCCTCTTGAACTCGCAAACTCCGATTCGTCGATGCATTCCCTTATGGCCTTAGCGCCTCCTAGCTATGCCCTGGTCCATGCGACCGCTTCTCATAAGACCGTAGCCTTATGTCTTTCGAGATTCGGGGTTTCATCATTTCTGATGTCGAAAACCTCTGTCCCCTCGAACTCCCGATCGTCGATCTGCCGATACGGTGCTTTATTTGTTAGCCCTCCTAGCTAAGCTCCTGGCTTATATGACCGCTATCCCTCATGACCACAGTCTTACCTCTCATCGGGGTTTCGGACATCGCAATGCTGAAATGCATATAACTTGTTCCCACGGGATTCCCGATATCCCGATGCACAATCTCTCGATGTGCTCTCCTATCGGGTCTCCTCTTCCAATGGCCTCTCTCGCTGCCACGCGTCCCTTCAAGATGGACGGTCCTGATCGCCTCTCGCTGTTCGAAAATTTAAGGGTCCCGGATGCCTCGTCCTTAGGACTCGAAAAATGTCGATCTCCAATGCACCGATTTGGCTTCCTATATCGAGACTTCCCCCGATAATTTGGATCTCCTCCACATGTCCTCAACTGTTCGACGGCCCAGATTCAATCTCAGGATTTCTTCATGGAAAATTCTCGATCTCTTGTCTTCGAGATTCCCGATTTCACGAACGCCGATATCCCGATGGCTACGCCTCTTGTCAGGATTTTCCCCTTGGTTATTCCCGATGGTTTAAATACCATGCACCTTTCGGCCGATCTAATGGCTGACGGTTATCTATGTGAACATCCGACGGTCCACAATATCCTCTTCTGTGTGCTCACTCTGATGCTCCCTGGACGTGAAATATTCAACGACCCAGATTTCTTCGGCTGATCGAACGGCCGAAGCTACTCCTCCCGAGTGTTGGTTCTTCCTTCCTGCACTTGGAAGAATTCTAAGTTTCCCAAAGGTCTCAACCTTTTTCTATCTCCTCCTCTGCGAACGCCTTTGCCTGATTTCTCACCGTGCGTTCCTCTCAACGCTGACTCCTCCTGAGCTTTCTTCAAATCTTTGAAGATTTGACCTCTACCTCTTGTAGAGTCTTCATGCATACACCACGCTGTCTCTCCTGATATTCTTAACCACTCAGACCCATAAGGGATTTTATCCTTCTGCCTTCTTCCTCAGATGGAGAATGTTTGGATGCCCTCCTGGCTATCCTTCTTCTCAAGCAACCTCTTGCTGAGTCTGTCAGGGTGTTCAGCAACCCTGTGAATATCCCTCAGTGGACTCTTCCTTCAAATCAAATAACTCAAAGGATTTCTCTTCTCTTCTGTGCCTATTTTCACAATATCTCAATACCCACATGGCAGAGTATCTTCTCTCAGAACTTCCAACAGTTCTGTCCTCCTGTGCACCTATGCACCCGCTCAATACCCACTTGGCAGAGCTCTCATAATCCTCAGTGGTTTTGTTTCTTATTAAGAACTCACAACAGAGTCCTTCCTCTGTGCACTCCTTTCACCTGCTCAATGCCCACCTCGCAAAGCTCCACAAAACTCCTCAGAGCTTCTGTTTGCAACTATGTCTCTCCTACACAGCCTTACCTCCAAGGTATTCAACAACCTTGAGGTCTTCCCTGAGTTGTTGATTGCAGCTCTTGTGCTGCAACACGTGTTTTTCTGACTCCGCAGAGTTCAAAAATGCATCCTCTGTGCATGGCTATCAGAACCCACAGTGTTCTGTCACACCCTCCTGGTGTGAAGCCTCAAAGACCTCTCAACCCTGAAATCAAACACACTTCTGCAAATGCATGATAATAGCATACATTCATAGCATACAATGGAACACACACAGGCATTCACATAACAAAAAAAAATGCAGGAAAAACTGCTCTTTGTATTAAAATGGAAAATGCCAGTATTTACAAGGTGTTCCTGAGCATGGCCTGTAACAAGGTCTCGGCTCTTCTCTTCTTCTCTCTACTCACATATTGTAACTCAAATACCACTCAACTCTACTCTACCACTCTACAAAATGAGATATGAAATCTCTTTTACCTGAGAGGGCTCTTCGATCTCTTCCCTCCAACCTAGTCTAGTCCATCATCTGGATCTAGATCTCAGCCATACAAACATTAAAGGGCGATCTACCTAATGCCTGCACAAAGGCATGACTTCCCAACTCAACAACTTACAACATTAAATTACATTCAATTCATATTTAAATGAGGACTACGCCTCTCTCTCTTCAGCTTTGAATGCATGCACTCGACATGGATGGTTGGTTGGCTAGCTGACATGGAGAGATGCTCCTACATCAATGATGAAAATGGTGATGACAACAAAATATGATGATGAATGTGGCAATGTTGACGATCATGATGATGACAATGATGATGATGATGATTACATTGAAAACGACAACGACGATGATGATGATAATTATCATGATAATGAAAATGAAATAAAATGATGATGGCATTGATAGTATTGATGATGAAAATGACAATTATAATGAAAATGACGATTATAATCATGATGACAATGACAATGAAAATATTGGTCACGATAATGCTGACAATTTCATGTCAAATTGCATTCAATATATCTAAAAACAATATCATTAAATGAATAATAGGAATACCTTAATGAACTCCTCTTGGTTTCAAGAATACTTTATTCTCTACTAAACAGGGTCAAACACGTGAAGGTGGAATCTCATTTGGCCCCTACCCCACCTCACATCACTCTCAATTCCCCATACCCTATAAGACATATTAATTTAAACAAAAACTTCACAACTAATAATTTATAATATAAATATTTTTTTCCTAAAAATATTTACAATAACTTATTTAATTTATGTTTATTATTTTCATAAAAGTCTTTTATAAATCATTAGATGTACATTGGTCTTCATCCTCTTTATATGTTGAATCCTCTTCTGGTCGTTCTCCATGACTATGTCTCATCTCCACCATTGTATTACTTTTAGTAGTATGACATACCAGTAGGGGACATTGTTGCACTATAGGGGAATCCACTACAAAAGTAGAAGAAGGACAACGTTATAAGTTGTTATTATTCTAATGATATACGATGCAATATTTCATTAATATGAATATCATTACTATGTTTTTTACCTGGAGGAGTACTCGACATGACCATTGTGGATCGATGTTGTAGGGTTAATGTCGATGACAATGATAAATATGATGATGAAAATGGGAATGATGATGATGATCAATATTATGACAATGGAAGATGATGATGAGGGACATGAATATGATCATTATGGCATTGACAATGATGTGATGATGTTAAAAATGACGATGACCAATATCATGAAAATGGATGACGATGATGATGGTAATGATGATGATGATGATGAAAATGACAATGATACAATGACGCTAACAATGAGGATGAGGATTATTATGCAAATGGAAGATGATGATGCTGGCAATAATGATGGAAATTACAATGATGTAAATGATGATGATGACGATGATATCATTATGGTGAGGAAAATGATGATCATATCAATGATCTTCTTCTACATCCAACTCTACATTTGTATCATCACGTTCAAAATAAATATTGAAAGGATTGGCCAGATCAACATCATCATCAATTCCATTTTTTATCATAATATCATTGTCAATATCATCATCAAGAACACAATTTTCAACCACATCTGGTTGAAATTCTTTGACTTCTTCTTATGACATTACATCTACCTCATGCTCCTCTAAAAAATATTGTTATTCAATATCATATTCTTCTCGTACATTACAATTTACAAGACTTCCTCTTGGATCATATCTAACAATGTACAACCAACTTTATTTACCTAGAACCTATGAATAAAATACCTTCTCACATTTGCTTGGAAGAACATAAGTTTATGTACAGGGCTCAAACGTCCTTGTAATAAACATGGTAAATCCATTGAAATTCTGAATAACAGTTCTTTCTGGATCATGTTCATTCATCTGTAACCTGTACCATTTGACATTGAGAATAACTAACTTGAAGGAATTAAATCCACACTCAATTATATCATTCAAATATCCATAGTATCCATTTTCAGATATTTTTGGATTCCTATCACTTCTAGAGAAAACACTAGTGACCTAAGACACCACAATTATCGCACTATCATAGGTTTTCTTCTTGTCATCCACCTTTTTGATGAAAAAATTAGAGCCATTACACCACATAGACTTGTAGTGTTTCAACTAAAATATACCTGACATGTAAAACATGCATTGTCAATGTATAAACATACTTAGACTTAGTAAAATTTATAAAAAAATCACACCATGACCTAGATTAATATAATGGAAAATAATTGTAGGATGATGTGGGTGAAATATATATATGCTTTCTTGTTTATCTTTTAAACCATATGCTAAATCAATTTCCCTCTTAGTAAGATTGTTATCTTGATTATGATGGTATTATTTAAGAAATGTAGCCACACCTTCCCATGATAACCTACCATTACATTGTATATTACATCTGGGTTAAATCACGAAGGTGAGTTACACTTTCGTGACAATCAAGTCTCCAAAATTCCGAAAAAACATTTTTTCGGTCGAACTAATAATCTTTTTCAGCCGAAAGATATTGTTTTCGGCCGAACTATTTTTCGGCCGAAAAAATAAACGTCAAATCGAATGGTGCAATAATCACCCCCTCAATTTGTGTGTACAAATTTAGTCAGTCGGATATTTTCTTTCCAACAATCCTCTTTCGGCCGAACAATTGTTCGGCCGAACTATTTTTCGGCCGAAATATTGTTCGGCCGAACAAATTTTCGGCCGAAAATTTGTTCGGCCGAACAATCTTTTGGTCGAAAGATTGTTTATATATTAACCACACAACGAATTTGAAACATTTCACAAAATTTGGTTTCGTTTATTGGGAGCAGAGGTCGTGAGGAGGTCGTGAGCTCGTTTGTGAGGAGGTCATGAGGAGGTCGTGATCTCGTTTGTGAGGAGGTCGTGAGGTCGTGAGGAGGTCATGAGCTTGTCTGTGAGGAGGTCGTGAGCTCGTGAGCTCGTTTGTGAGGAGGTCATGAGGTCGTGAGGAGGTTGTGATATTTTCTGTGAGGAGGTCGTGAGGTCGTGAGCGCATCTTTGGTCTCCAGGAGGTCGTGAGCACAGGGGTTGTTGTTGCGTTTGTGAGCGTGGATGTGCCAAACAACAGGTAAGTTTCAAATCTAATTAGTTTTAAATGTAATAAGTTTTAAATGTAATTAGTTTTAAATGTAATCAATAATAAGTTTTAAATGTAATTATAATAAGTAATAAGTTTTAAAAGGTTTAAATGTAATTTTTGTATTGTTGTACTGTGAGGGGGCCGCAGGTGGCCAGCCCTATGGCCAAGCCATGGGCGTGCCCACGGCTTGGTCACAAGGCTGGCCACCCACAGCCAAAATTTTACTTCGATGTTTATATTATTTTTAAATCTCTTGAAGACAACATATGTTCAAGCAGCCTTAGATACATCACCTTACAAGTATCTCCATCCTATATTTGGTAGCTTATAGCCACCTACCCTACTGTGTTTATTAGTCTTTCCTACCCTCGAAAGAATGTCCAAACCCAACCCATGACCGGTCAACCTGTTATCAATATGCCTTATTTTGAATTTACATGTCATAAATCAACATAATGCTAACATACTGGAATAAGAATAAGATCGTATGATAAAGGGTCTATATTTTAATTCATAGATTTTTTAATAAAAACAATGTTTGAAATCTCTTAACTTTCTTCTAATGGTTTAAATGTAATTATTTGTATTGTTGGACTGTGAGAGGCCGCGGGTGTCCAGCCCTATGGCCAAGCCATGGGCGTGCCCACGACTTGGCCATAGGGCTGGACACCCGCGGCCAAAATTTTATTGTTGGAATGTGAGGGGGCCATGGGTGGCCAGCCCTATGGCCAAGCTGTGGGTGTGCCCACGGCTTGCTCATAGGGCTGGCCACCTGCGGCCAAAATTTTACTTCGATGTTTATATTATTTTTAAATCTCTTGAAGACAGCATATGTTCAGGCAGCCTTAGATACATCACCTAATGAGTATCTCCATCCTAGATTTTGTAGCTTGTAGCCACCTACCCTACTGTGTTTATTAGTCTTTCCCACCCTCGAAAGAATGTCCAAACCCAACCCATGATCGGTCAACCTATTATCAATATGCCTTGTTTTGAATTTACATGTCATAAATCAACAGAATGTTAACATACTTGAATAAGAATAAGATCGTATGATAAAGGGTCTGTATTTTAATTCATAGATTTTTTATTAAAAACAATGTTT
>JZKD02S1728736.1:104245-119932 GCA_000966675.3 Picea glauca
CCTTCGCCGGAGATGACATGCCCTAAGTAGTGAATCCTCGATTGATAAAAAGAGAATTTGGACAACTTCCCATACAGTTTGTGTTCTCGTAAACACTGTAATACCAAGCGCAAGTTCTCTTCATGCTCCTCCGTCATTCGAGAGTAGATCAAAATATTGTCAATGAATACTTAGACGAACTTGTCCAAGTACTCGTGGAACATCCCATTCATCAAACTCATAAATACCCCTGGGGCGTTTGTCAGTCCAAATGGTAAAACAGTAAACTTGTAATGTCCAAATCTCGTCTTAAAGGCGGTCTTAGGGATGTCATCCTCCTTGATCCGTAACTGGTGATACCCTGATCGCAAATCGATCTTGGAGAACACCGTCGCACCCTTCATTTGATCGAACAGATCATCAATTCTTGGTAGGTGATATTGATTCTTGATCATAGCCTTATTCAGTTGACGGTAGTCAATGCAAAGCCTCCATGATCCGTCCTTCTTTCATATAAAAATAACTGGTGCACCCCATGGTGACACACTAGGGCGTATCAGCCCCAGGTCCAACAACTCCTTCAGTTTCATTTTCAGCTCTTGCAACTCCGGGGTCGACATCCGATAAGGCGTGCTTGCTATCGGTTCGGTCCCCGGTTTCAAGTCTATGGTAAACTCCAATTCCCTTTCCGGCGGCATCCCAGGTAACTCCTCTGGAAATACATCTGCAAACTCCTTCACCACTGGAAGGTGTTCTAGACCTTCCACCACTCCCTTTTCATTTAGAACAAGAATCGCATAAATATTGCACCCCTTGCGCATACTCTTCTGTAGCTGTAAGGAAGAGATGAACCTTAGGGAAACTCCCTGGTTTCGTCCTACTATCACACGTTTCTGTCCTTCATCATCGACCAAGCTCAACCGTTTCGTTTTATAGTTGAGTATCACCTCATGCGATTCCAACCAATCCATACCAATCACGACGTCATAAGATCCTAAGATCGTGACATACAGGTTGACCCTCGTGACAAACTCTCCCAGGTTAAGGGCACAACCCGTAACCTTTCCTCCAAATTTCTGTTTGGCTCCTGAAGCCATCTCTAGGAAGCTAAACTCGTCCTGTTTGACTGCCTTAACCTTAATCCTTTTAGCGCGGCACCAGAAATGAAACTCTCAGTAGCACCTGGGTCTATCAAAATACTAAGGGTCTAGTCAGCGATAGTACCTGTCGTCTCGAGCACAGTCGACGGGTGCTCTGCCTGGCGGTTATTCACCGCTACGTGAATCCGATGGGCCTTGCCCATATCTCCCACTGTAGTGGGTCCAGTTGATCCAGACGCTCTGGTCCTCTCCACAGGACAGTCGCACTGGTAGTGTGGCTCCCCACACATCCAACACCCCTTCTTCAGCCTAGTAGTCCTGGTACCCGAAGTAGAAGATGATGGCCCACCGGCCTGGAACCCAGGTCTGTTTTGTTGAACAGGCCTAAACTGCTGTTGTGGCGGGCGATGCTGCTGTTGGTGCTGTGGTCCCCAATAAGGTGCCCGCTGCTGAGGCAGCGGTCATCTGGGTGTAGTGAAAGTAGATCCTCTCTGGAAGCCACGATATCCTAGCGTATGCCTCGCTGGTGTCTGATGTTGCGGTGTGCCAGATGAACCTTGCCCTGCGGGTCTCACTGGAGTCCTGGTCTGACCCCCATTGATAAGATCCTCCTCTACTATGAGGGCCTTTTGGACAACATCGTGCAAGGTTTGAGGCATCAATATCCTAACCTTTGCATGCAGGCTGCCGTTAAGGCCAAACACGAACCGGTTGACCTTGAGTTTCTCTGTGTTAAGGTGCAGAGCATACCGAAGCAGCTCCATGAAACGTGCCTCGTACTCGGGCACCGTATGACCTCCCTGTCGTAATGCATTGAACTCATTGAGTTGACGCTCAATGAATTCCTCTGAAAGGTACCTCTCTCGGAACCATTCCTCGAACAGTTCCCATGACACGTCTTCAACGACCATGTTCAGCTGCGGCAGGAGCATCTTCCACCATGGTAGAGCGCTCCCCTTCAGTTGGAATACCGCCATGCGGACCTTCATGTTGGAGGTATAATCGCGAAGTGTGAAGCACATCGCCATGTTATCCAACCATGCCTCGGCGGCGGTGCCATCCGGGGCTCCAAAGAACTCGGGAATTTTAACCTTCTCTAGTTCACAGTGAACGCTACCTGTAACGGCCGGTGAGCGCGGTGGAACCTCAGTGGGTGCCGGAACCCTGGCCTCATCTCTGTCCAATCGGTTGAGCAGTGCCTCAAACATGCGCTGAAAATATCTCATCATCCCAACAACATCGCCAACCTCTATCTGCTCCTATCCAATAACTTGCTCGCCTCCCTAGGGGTTAGACCCCTCAGGCGTGGATGCTACTGGAGGCGTCACGCCTCCTCCCCTAGCACCTCGTCATCTACCTCCACGGCGTCCTCTAACCATGATTACATGCACCACACAATCAACTCGATCAACAACAGTATAACCAATCAATTCATGTCATGGAAGCCGTAGCGAATCCCAAGTCCTGGGTCAAACCTGGCTCTGATACCATATGTAACGAACCTCCTTGTTATGACAACAACTCTGATAATAGGTACAATATTTTTTTTTTTAAAGGGTGTGCGCACGTGTAAAAGGAAACAGACAAACTTGACTCACGTCGCCACCTGACGACTAACAAGACGCAACCATGATGACCACAACAAGAAGACATAGGGCGCACCACAAGAAACTGCAAGAATTACACGACATACAGGTTAAGTACGGTACGAACACAGATGGAGGAATCCATAGTAGAATATTTTACTATTTCTCCACAGGAAAGAAGGGCGTTTAATCTTAGTTCTCTACTTCGGAGAGAGAGAATTTCAGATAGGCTCCTGGACGACTACTCAAGCAGAAACTAGTAATCTTTGTCAGGTGTGTCGCAAGAGTGGAAACCCTGCCTTTAAAGGGCCCAAGAATCTTGATATGACACTGGATTCTTTACACAAAAAAATAATCACACACCCACCCTTACACACTAGGCTACGTGGAGGTGTCTACATCCCACCCGACACAAACAGACGAAGCAACTAACTGGTTACAATCAAGTACAACATAAATAAGAAGAACGACTACGTCCCTTACGAAAGGCACGTGACAAAAGGACTCTGACAACGAACACCCAAGTTCAACATTATTTAAATGAACAACAACCCTCATTTACTAACTCTGAGTAATTTATTGTACTTAATTCCCGGACATTCCACCATATATGTTTATCAATTACAATAGTTTACACTAGCATTACAATAAGATAACCATATCATTATTTTCTAATTACAATAACATTGCAATAAAATAACAATGATCATACATTTCATATGATATCAACACTAACATTGCATTTTATTTATATTACAAGAACAATGCATTTACATATTTCAAAAACAATATATGACAATGATCTTACATTACAATACATTGCACATAAAATACAATGAAATTACATTTCATAGGTTATCAACACTAACATTGCATTTTATTATATTGCAAGAACATTATAATTACATATTTCAAAAACAATATATTACAATTACATATTTTATAAGAAAAATATTCAATGGCATTCCTTTACGTATTACAGTAACATTACCTAATCAATACATTTACACCTTACTAACACAATTTATGATATCATTAACAATAAAACCAACGGCAATGAGTACATGCCAGACCAAAAAGGCGACTGAGGCGCGCATGCCAGAAATCATGCCTTAAATTGGTAGCCATCAAAGACAGTTGTCAGAGACCCAATCAATCCGGCAATTTCTAAATTGGCACTGACGGAATCCGAGAATCAATTCGGCAATTTCCAATTTAATCCAAATCGCATATTGCCATCCCTTAACCTTGATAAAGCATTAAGTACCAGAACCAAATGTGCTAGAACAAAATTCAGAAACCAACTTACAAAACGGAAGTGCTAGAACGAAATTGCCAGCACGAAATTCAAAAACGAATTCTCAGAATTAATCTCACAAAAATGAAAATTCCAGTAACGAATTGCCAACACAAATTGCCAGACCGAATTGTCAAATGATCTTACAAAAATGAAAATGCCAGAAACGAATTGCCAACACAAGTTTGCCAGAATGAATTGTCAATGATCTCACAAAAATGAAAAATGCCAGAAATGAATTCTCAAAATCATTTAACTAAAACATCAAGAAAAACCATGCACAAAGACTGGACCCTTTTAATCATTGAAGAAACGATCTATTGATTTCCGTGTGTTAATTAGAAAATGAGGAACCAAAAAAAATATCCGTAATTCACAGGTGGCAAGGATTCTCATTAATTTCGCTTTTAGAAAAAGGTGAGGGAGGGAAGGCATGGGTGTAGGCCTCAGTTCAGGGAATCAAGACCCCAAAATAGAGTCCACCACGCAGCAGGGTTGGGATAGATTAAAACGCATGGGTATCTTTCCCCACTTCGCACGGAAACTAACCCCCAAACGTAGAATTAAACACCATAACGGTTCGCAGGAGGAACACACCTGGTCATCACCTGGCCAATTGCTGAAGGGGCAGTCTTCTCATGGCGAGATACTCAACCGTCAAGTTCTTGTTTTTCTTTTCTTTTTACTTTCAATCTGGAAATTTTTCAAAATAAAAAAAATGATGTTCTGGTAATTCCAACAACAGGCAAAGCTAAATGCATTCGCTAAATGCATTTCACAGTTCAGTACTGAATAATTATGATCCTCATTCACCGAGCCATGGATATGCTAGTGTCAAAGAAGCGAGCTTGTTCACGGATAATACAGTCAAATTTACAAAATATAATATGATATGGCTCTGAGAAAAAACAAAGCTTGTGCACAAAAAATGCAATCCAATTTAAAATGATGGATTTTGAAGATGTGATTACATACGCAGAAGGAACCCAACCGCCGCTAGTGATACAAGGAATTTCGCATGGGAAAAATATATTGGCAGCGCAAACATATATGGGGAAAATATATTGGCAGCACAACACAGAAGGTTATTTCAGAAATTGATTGGGACAATTATATTCAGTAAAATTCAGTCAAAAATTTTAGGTCAAAAATCGAGTATGGTAGGAGAACTAGTACAGGTGCAACCGGACACAAATACAACACAAATAATTACGCCAACCCACCTAACTTTGAGAGATAAAGTCCTAAAGCAAGGTTGTTAATTCTGTAGTTGTGAGGTAAATAAAACGCAGGGTGGAATCACAAGGAGCGCGTTAAGCGCAGAGCTGAGCTAGCCCATAAACACTTTAATGGATAGTCAACGGGAAAATAGGAACTATAACAGCCGTAAAAGATTTCATCATCTTGCTAATAACGGAGGTAAATAACTTTATTAACAGAGGCAAATCGCAATGCATTCTAGTCTACTAAATTACAAGTCATACCATTGCCTTAACTCCCACCTCGATGAAGTCCACGAGTTCCGAGCCACTCTCGCATCGTGTCGCTCCTGCTCCGTGCCACTCCCGTTCGCCAACCGTAGAGACTACACCGGTACCTCCCAACCAATCGCTAGGGGTACTCTACTTCCCCCTTAGCCCCCCGAGCCGCAAAGGGGGCACACACTATCCAGATGGTAGATCTAGCTTCCCAGCTCGCCTCGTAAGGCTGAGCTACCACTCCAATACAAGTTGAGAAATTCCCAACTCCTCACAAGCAATCAATCAAGTCACAATTCGGCAGCGTAACGATGCTCTAACAGCCGATCCCCCTCCTTCCTCATCTTCCTTTTCTTTTATAGAGTTTTTGAGACCCACCAACTTTCCTAAATCACATTATTGATTAAGTTTCAATAAAATATTATGAATATTCTCCATCGCACAAGTGTCGTCCATCCCCCTCTTTCCTCAATTAATTATTTTCTTTAATTTATTAAATTCCTCATTTCCCTCACCCACCTAGAATCGCTCCTAAATTTACTCCTAGGTATTCCTAGATCCCCTTACATTCTTTTAGTATATTTCCTAAAATGATGTTGCTAAATTAGTTCATTTTAGGAAGTTCTTAATTGCAGATTCCTTATTATGTTGACTTTACTTTTTACCCTATGTCCCCTTCTTTCCTTTACTATGTTTCCTTTATTACTTAGTTTCCCTATTTTTATTCTTCCCTTCTTTTTTTTAAAACCAAAAAGGTAAATGCGCTAATTAATCTTTTCATTTATTATTTATTTAATATCTTTTGTTCTTTCACAAGTTAGTGATTAAGTTCTTTTTTGCAAAATTTTAACACCATTAGTTTTAATTAAATTCTTATTCTCGTCATTTACCCCAAGAATTTCATGAAGACCAAACTATTACTTAAGTGGGTTTTTTGTTTGAAATGTTATTTTTATTCTAGGGTCTTTCTCTTAAGGTTAGACTAAATTTTTACCCTAGAAAAGTTTTAGACTTAGGACTTAGATTCTGAACTGGGCGACACTTGGTTAGGGAAGTTGTTTAAGGATTTATTAAGCCGTTAAAGTCTTAGGGCCATCTAGGTTTGTTTCTTCAACCTCATCAACACGACGTGCCCTTCAGGACGTATAATGTGCTCCAAGGGTGACACTTGCCTCGTTCATTTTGTTTGTGCAACGTTCCCTTCAGGATGCACCACGTGCTCCAAGGGTGCCACTCACCAACTTGTGTTTCTTTCACACGACGTTCCCTTCAGGATGCACCACGTGCTCCAAGGGTGCCACTCACCGACTTGACTGATTGGTAGACATCTATAACCCTTGGAGTCAACACTCCACCAGGTGAACTTGTGGGATACTAAGGGCTCTAAGGAATAAGGCCCCCACCTTATTGCGAGCCCCTTAGAATCATCGTGAGCGACTGTCATAGTTTGCCCTCATGGCATCGTGGATTCTCTCGAACTAGGTAATCGTTAACCTACAGTTCGATCCATGGCGGGAGTGCTAGTAGGCTATGGCAGGGCTGTTGTCCACACCTCTCCCTCAACCTCTCTGGAAATCATGTGTGGCCCCTTTACTCCATATGTGAGTCCAGTCGGTAAGCTATCGTCAGCCTGCATCATCCAAAAATCATGTCAGAACATGTCAACATCATATCATCAAATCAATGCAATATCGCAGTAAATAAATCAACCCAATAGCACACTCCCTGACTCAATCCGGAGTCCAAGGGGGTTCCACCGATGCCTCTGCATCCTCAAGGTCCAAAAACCCTGCACACTCAATACAACTGAGTCAAAAGCACCTGTCTACGTCAAGCAGTAAAACATCATGTCGTCTATCACAACGCATCATAATCAAGGGTAAATGTTTTAACATCATAAAAGTCTGGATCACTTGCGAGCAAGTGTCCTCAAAGAATAAGTTTTCTTAGTGCTCTAGAGCGGGATGTTACAAATATTGATCCCATTTTTACATCTAGAGTTAATTAATCCATTGTCATCATTGATTTACTAAATGTTTATCAGAGTAATAATTACCAATTACTCAAGAGATAAAAAATAACCATATGAATATATACATTTTTACCACATACGCTTCAAAGCTTCACTACAAGAAAGTAAGAAAATCATTAAACAATTATAAAATATAACTAGGCCAATATAAGAAATTGAGTAGACATGTGCACACCTATTTCCTGGAGAAATTAAACTTGTGTGCTCAAAAAAATAGGTCCTAAGCTGGGTTATGTCATCAGTATTTAAAACAAGACAAAGAGATATTAAATATTTATAATTTAACCTTTTGATTACATCCAAAATCCAATCTATACAAATCAATAATTCGATGTGAAACAAAGTGCAGGTCATATAAAAGAGACTATTACATGCATTGAATAATGACCAGACAATTAATCTTTTAGAGATGTCACACCTACAAAAAAATTGTCAAAATATCTAACTTTCATCGCACTTCTGATGATACTTGCCCACGTCAAAGCTGAGTAAGTCAATAATTGTTAAGCACATTCAAATGCTTATTTGGGTTTTTTAAAAACCCACAAACATTGTCGGTATATTGAAGGAGGGACAAACTTATGATGATCGTTCACCACACCAAACCTAACTAAGTGAAAGTACAACACCATCAATTTATCGACAAACATTTTGATTTTAGTCGGTATATGGACAATGATTACATTTGTGTCAATATAGAGACGATGATTTAAACTATCATCTATAGATTGATGAAACATCAAACTAGCGTTGTTATATAGACGACCATACCTTGGTGATAAGGACTCCAAATTTTATTGAAATATGGGCTCACCAATGTTGCAATAGCCTTCTATGGTGACTTGCATCAAATGTACGATGAATTTCGTGGAGTGCCAAAAAAATGATTGAAATTGTTGTAATTTGTGATGGTATTATTAATTTAACTTATATCTTTGTAATATTTTTATCGAATTTCGACCCCATATGTATTAGTGTATCTTCAAGCCTGGAGATTAACTATTTACAAAGTGTTTTGATTTCATCCTTTTATTCTCTCTAACAGGATGCTCAATATTTTTGTTATTATGTGAGTTGAGAAACAATGAATTCCTAGAAGAGTGGTGGGATAAACCTTGGAGATGTCGCATGAGTCTCCGTGGGAATTGTTGAGTTGATTAGTGTCCTTAGGCATATGATCCAAATTATTTTCAGAATGAAATGAAAGAAAATAAATCGCAATGAAATACTCATGAAAATTTCTAGAAACAGATAAATACAACAATACTTGATTTCTATTAATGAAATAATTGTAAAGAGGCTGTAAAATTACAGAGTGAAAGAATCACTAGAATGGTGGAAGCTTTATCTCTTAAAAGAGATGTGAAGGCTACGCTCATTCACAAGAATATTATTATAATGAGGAATCTAAATCCTTTTTATGATAACATGAATGTCCAAACCCTAGACATCCAAAAAACTAACCCTAGGAGATGAAATACCAAAATTCATGTGGGCCCTATTTAGGTTAGTTAGTACATTAACTTTTCGAGGTCAAAACATTTTCATACGATCTCTGTTTTAGGTGTGTGGAATCCTATTGGAAATGGATTTTCAAGAACTATGCATCATGCCGTCAAACTCTGCCTCTGTCTACAGTTTGACTGTGGCATGCCAAAAAAGCATTGCTCAGGGCTCCAAAACGACCCTAGAAGTAGAGAAATATGTGCTGACATGAAAAATTCCAAAATAATCCAGTTGGATTTGGTGGGTGGCGACCAATATCCACCTGGAATATGTGTAGGGATTCAAACAACCTTAGAAGTGTAGAACCCATAATGACAAAGAAGTATAGATGAATGTGTTGAACTAAAAACTGACAAGATGAGATAATTGGAATAGGTGGGTAGCCACCAATATCCACTTGGATCATTCCTCCCCCCTTAGGAAGAAATGGTCTCCATTGCGTTGAGTGCCCAGGGAAGAGGGGAAAGCATTTTTATGAATCCAAATCTTGGTATTTGTGTGCCTTGTTGGAGAAGTTGTGTTGCTTGGTTTGTTGAATACTATCACAAACCTATTGTTGGTGGGTTTGGATATGTTCCCAACCTATTGTCTATGGATTTTACAAGGCATTGTGTAGGCAACATTGTAGGTGAAGAAACAATATCTTATTTCTCTTCAGAAATCTGTTTTCGTTGGATAGAAGGTGTTGAGGCTGCATTGGTTGTAGTGGTGTTATATGCATCCTTTGAATAAAATGTGAAGAGGATGATTTTGAAGTATGAGAGATTACCTTGCGACACTATTTTGGTGGAGCAGTAGTCGAAACTACCTCTAGTATCCTATAGAGTTGACCTCCTAGAGTAATAATGACACTACGGGGTCTATAATCATAGACATCATGATGTTCCCACATATATGGTTGGCCCAAAACAACATCACAGACATCAAGAGGGGAAAAATCACACACTACCTCATCCTTGAAGTTTTGGATGCAATAGGACAGGAGACACTATTGGATGACATGAATATCTCGTCCTTGGTGAAGCCACCCGATGTTGTATGCTTTTGGGTGTGGTGTTGTTGACGACCTTAGTTGATATGAGGTTCTTCTAGTTTTCATTATCAATAATGAAATGCAATGGGGTCCCCTTCACCCACATATGTGAATGGGAGAGGTGCTCCCCCTCTTCAGGATCTACTAGTTCTTCTAGTTTAATTGGTGTGGTCATGAAAGTAGAAGTAGGGTCTGCATCAATGATTTGTCTTGTTTCAATATTTTTTGGATCAAATTCCAAATCAAGATTTAGCTTTGTGTCTTTGACCTCAACCACCAATGACTGTTTCAAGCGATATTCATCGGTGTTGTGCTAAGGTATTTTGTGGAAGTCACATTACTTCTCTGTGTAATTATTTGTCTCTCCTTTACCCTTCTTTTCCTTTGTCTTGGACTAGTTGTCTAGAGGCTATTTATTAGGTTTGTCTTTACCATGCTTTGATTGTTACAGTTTTTCAGACCCGAATTCCCATTTGTTCTGGTGCTTAAATTTCTGCTCAATTTTGACAACATATCGATAGGAAACTCCCAATGATGATATGTTTATGAAATCCATTTCAGTTTGGATGTAACTATTCAGATCCCCAAAGTATTTCAGAACCACATGTTGCTCGGAGTCTTTGATACGCAACTTGGTGCATAAGGTATGGAATTTTATTTTTTAAGCCCTAAATAGTGGCACATTACCCCTTAATTAGGGAATATTACATTAGTAATTTTATTTTATTTATGTCTTATTGGGTCCATTAGTTGTAATTGTACCTCCTAGTATCCTATATATACCAAGGAAAACTTTTCATTTTGAATCATCTTGTATTGGGAAATCTATTTGGTGTATAAGNATCTTTTCATTTATTATTTATTTAATATCTTTTGTTCTTTCACAAGTTAGGAATTAATTTCTTCTTTGCAAAATTTTAACACCATTAGTTTTAATTAAATTCTTATTCTCGTCATCTACCCCAAGAATTTCATGAAGACCAAACTATTACTTAAGTGAGTTTTTATTTAAAATGTTATTTTTATTCTAGGGTCTTTCTCTTAAGGTTAGACTAAATTGTTACCCTAGAAAAGTTTTAGACTTAGGACTTAGATTCTGAACTGGACGACACTTGGTTAGGAAAGTTGTTTAAGGATTTATTAAGGCGTTAAAGTCTTAGGGCCATCTAGGTTTGTTTCTTCAACCTCATCAACATGACGTGCCCTTCAGGATGCACAATGTGCTCCAAGGGTGACACTTGCCTCGTTCATTTCGTTTGCGCAACGTGCCCTTCAGGATGCACCACGTGCTCCAAGGGTGCCACTCACCAACTTGTGTTTCTTTCGCACGATGTGCCCTTCAGGATGCACCACGTGCTCCAAGGGTGCCACTCGCCGACTTGACTGATTGGTAGACATCTATAACCCTTGGAGTCAACACTCCGCCAGGTGAACTTGTGGGAGACTAAGGGCTCTAAGGAATAAGGCCCCCGCCTTATTGCGATCCCCTTAGAATCATCGTGAGCGACTGTCGTAGTCTACCCTCACGGCATCGTGGATTCTCTCGAACTAGGTAATTGTTAACCTACAGTTCGATCCATGGCAGGAGTGCTAGTAGGCTATGGCAGGGCTGTTGTCCACACCTCTCCCTCAACCTCTCTGGAAATCATGTGTGGCCCCTTTACTCCATATGTGAGTCCGGTCGGTAAGCTATCGTCAGCCTGCATCATCCAAAAATCATGTCATAACATGTCAACATCATATCATCAAATCAATGAATATCGCAGTAAATAAATCATCCCAATAGCACACTCCCTGACTCAATCCGGAGTCCAAGGGGGTTCCACCGATGCCTCTGCATCCTCAAGGTCCAAAAACCCTGCACACTCAATACAACTGAGTCAAAAGCACCTGTCTACGTCAAGAAGTAAAACATCATGTCGTCTATCACAACGCATCATAATCAAGGGTAAATGTTTTAACATCATAAAAGTCTGGATCACTTGCGAGCAAGTCTCCTCAAAGAATAAGTTTCCTTAGTGTGCTAGAGTGGGATGTTACAAATATTGATCCCGTTTTTACATCTAGAGTTAATTAATCCATTGTCATCATTGATTTACTAAATGTTTATAAGAGTAATAATTACCAATTACTCAAGAGATAAAAAATAATCATATGAATATATACATTTTTACCACATACGCTTCAAAGCTTCACTACAAGAAAGTAAGAAAATCATTAAGCAATTATAAAACAGAACTAGGCCAATATAAGAAATTGAGTAGACATGTTCACACCTATTTCCTAGAGAAATTAAACTTGTGTCCTCAAAAAAATAGGTTCTAAGCTGGGTTATGTCATCAGTATTTAAAACAAGACAAAGAGATATTAAATATTTATAATTTAACCTTTTGATTACATCCAAAATCCAATCTATACAAATCAATAATTCGATGTGAAACAAAGTGCAGGTCATATAAAAGAGACTATTACATGCATTGAATAATGACCAGACAATTAATCTTTTAGAGATGTCACACCTACAAAAAAATTGTCAAAATATCTAACTTTCATCGCACTTCTGATGATACTTGCCCACGTCAAAGCTGAGTAAGTCAATAATTGTTAAGCACATTCAAATGCTTATTTGGGTTTTTTAAAAACCCACAAACATTGTCGGTATATTGAAGGAGGGACAAACTTATGATGATCGTTCACCACACCAAACCTAACTAAGTGAAAGTACAACACCATCAATTTATCGACAAACATTTTGATTTTAGTCGGTATATGGACAATGATTACATTTGTGTCAATATAGAGACGATGATTTAAACTATCATCTATAGATTGATGAAACATCAAACTAGCGTTGTTATATAGACGACCATACCTTGGTGATAAGGACTCCAAATTTTATTGAAATATGGGCTCACCAATGTTGCAATAGCCTTCTATGGTGACTTGCATCAAATGTACGATGAATTTCGTGGAGTGCCAAAAAAATGATTGAAATTGTTGTAATTTGTGATGGTATTATTAATTTAACTTATATCTTTGTAATATTTTTATCGAATTTCGACCCCATATGTATTAGTGTATCTTCAAGCCTGGAGATTAACTATTTACAAAGTGTTTTGATTTCATCCTTTTATTCTCTCTAACAGGATGCTCAATATTTTTGTTATTATGTGAGTTGAGAAACAATGAATTCCTAGAAGAGTGGTGGGATAAACCTTGGAGATGTCGCATGAGTCTCCGTGGGAATTGTTGAGTTGATTAGTGTCCTTAGGCATATGATCCAAATTATTTTCAGAATGAAATGAAAGAAAATAAATCGCAATGAAATACTCATGAAAATTTCTAGAAACAGATAAATACAACAATACTTGATTTCTATTAATGAAATAATTGTAAAGAGGCTGTAAAATTACAGAGTGAAAGAATCACTAGAATGGTGGAAGCTTTATCTCTTAAAAGAGATGTGAAGGCTACGCTCATTCACAAGAATATTATTATAATGAGGAATCTAAATCCTTTTTATGATAACATGAATGTCCAAACCCTAGACATCCAAAAAACTAACCCTAGGAGATGAAATACCAAAATTCATGTGGGCCCTATTTAGGTTAGTTAGTACATTAACTTTTCGAGGTCAAAACATTTTCATACGATCTCTGTTTTAGGTGTGTGGAATCCTATTGGAAATGGATTTTCAAGAACTATGCATCATGCCGTCAAACTCTGCCTCTGTCTACAGTTTGACTGTGGCATGCCAAAAAAGCATTGCTCAGGGCTCCAAAACGACCCTAGAAGTAGAGAAATATGTGCTGACATGAAAAATTCCAAAATAATCCAGTTGGATTTGGTGGGTGGCGACCAATATCCACCTGGAATATGTGTAGGGATTCAAACAACCTTAGAAGTGTAGAACCCATAATGACAAAGAAGTATAGATGAATGTGTTGAACTAAAAACTGACAAGATGAGATAATTGGAATAGGTGGGTAGCCACCAATATCCACTTGGATCATTCCTCCCCCCTTAGGAAGAAATGGTCTCCATTGCGTTGAGTGCCCAGGGAAGAGGGGAAAGCATTTTTATGAATCCAAATCTTGGTATTTGTGTGCCTTGTTGGAGAAGTTGTGTTGCTTGGTTTGTTGAATACTATCACAAACCTATTGTTGGTGGGTTTGGATATGTTCCCAACCTATTGTCTATGGATTTTACAAGGCATTGTGTAGGCAACATTGTAGGTGAAGAAACAATATCTTATTTCTCTTCAGAAATCTGTTTTCGTTGGATAGAAGGTGTTGAGGCTGCATTGGTTGTAGTGGTGTTATATGCATCCTTTGAATAAAATGTGAAGAGGATGATTTTGAAGTATGAGAGATTACCTTGCGACACTATTTTGGTGGAGCAGTAGTCGAAACTACCTCTAGTATCCTATAGAGTTGACCTCCTAGAGTAATAATGACACTACGGGGTCTATAATCATAGACATCATGATGTTCCCACATATATGGTTGGCCCAAAACAACATCACAGACATCAAGAGGGGAAAAATCACACACTACCTCATCCTTGAAGTTTTGGATGCAATAGGACAGGAGACACTATTGGATGACATGAATATCTCGTCCTTGGTGAAGCCACCCGATGTTGTATGCTTTTGGGTGTGGTGTTGTTGACGACCTTAGTTGATATGAGGTTCTTCTAGTTTTCATTATCAATAATGAAATGCAATGGGGTCCCCTTCACCCACATATGTGAATGGGAGAGGTGCTCCCCCTCTTCAGGATCTACTAGTTCTTCTAGTTTAATTGGTGTGGTCATGAAAGTAGAAGTAGGGTCTGCATCAATGATTTGTCTTGTTTCAATATTTTTTGGATCAAATTCCAAATCAAGATTTAGCTTTGTGTCTTTGACCTCAACCACCAATGACTGTTTCAAGCGATATTCATCGGTGTTGTGCTAAGGTATTTTGTGGAAGTCACATTACTTCTCTGTGTAATTATTTGTCTCTCCTTTACCCTTCTTTTCCTTTGTCTTGGACTAGTTGTCTAGAGGCTATTTATTAGGTTTGTCTTTACCATGCTTTGATTGTTACAGTTTTTCAGACCCGAATTCCCATTTGTTCTGGTGCTTAAATTTCTGCTCAATTTTGACAACATATCGATAGGAAACTCCCAATGATGATATGTTTATGAAATCCATTTCAGTTTGGATGTAACTATTCAGATCCCCAAAGTATTTCAGAACCACATGTTGCTCGGAGTCTTTGATACGCAACTTGGTGCATAAGGTATGGAATTTTATTTTTTAAGCCCTAAATAGTGGCACATTACCCCTTAATTAGGGAATATTACATTAGTAATTTTATTTTATTTATGTCTTATTGGGTCCATTAGTTGTAATTGTACCTCCTAGTATCCTATATATACCAAGGAAAACTTTTCATTTTGAATCATCTTGTATTGGGAAATCTATTTGGTGTATAAGGAGGTTTCCCCCTCGAAGAGGCTTATTGTCTGAAATTATCTCTTTTTCAAGGTGTTGAGTACTTATTCTTAGGTTTTTCTATGCTATATTGGTATTTGGTTCCTAACATTTTGTATCTGAGCTCATGGTCTTCAAGTTTCGCTGCTACATCTGAGACACCTTGGGAGTTTTTCTATAACTGTTTTTCCAAATCGT
>JZKD02S1728747.1:8872-20122 GCA_000966675.3 Picea glauca
TGGTGTTGTAAGGGAGAGCAAGAGTGAGACCGTATAGAGAAATCCGTTGGAGAAGAAAGGAACCTGTAGATCCAACCTTCCACAAGGTGTGAAACAATATACAAGTGTGTACAAACGAGGCGGGCATGCCCCATGCTCATGTGATGTAACTCTGAAGGAAAAATGTCTGAATTGTTAATGTAGACAACTGCAGCACCCTCGGGGGCGGAATGATAAAGGCAGAAGACAATTCTGCAAAGGAACATACTCTGAACCAGTGGTAATGGTCGTGGAAGTAAACAATGATAGTGATGTGGGCAGTGGTGGCCCTACCAAGTTCAGAGGTCTTCAGCAATTGATGATAAAAACTGCAATAGTCGCAAAGTAAGACCCACCACAACATGAGGAAGTGTTGGCGTCGAATGTTATGGGGGTCAACGACATCAGGGAGAAATGGTGTTTCCCCCTGTGCCGTCCGAGATCGCTCATTGAATGGGAAATGAGGACCAAGATACTGTCGTCCTTTTTGAAAATTGTGCTAATGTCGACAAAAAGGAGGACGCGACTTCCAGAAGCAGAGGGCTTCGTGGAATCTACTGAGGTGAGGAGATGGAAGAGGTACATGGACGAAGTCGAGAAGTGGGAAGACTCAAGACTTCCCTTGGTTGGAGGATGCATGATATAAAGTGTGGCCGCAACCGTGTTGACAAGATCAAGCATCATGGGGACGACAAGATCCAGGAGAAGTTGTGCCAGAGGCGAGGCAAAGTGAACATACTCAGAGGATAAAGGTAAGTGACCTGGGTAAGACTCGAAGGATATGGATGATGCCGATAATGGAAAGTGATAAGTAATGCTCCAACCAAGGGTGACATGGGTTGCGTGTGGTCAAAAAGGAAAGAAGGTCACCAACGGTGACGACAAAGGTAAATAACTGGAAATGACTGGAAATAAAGGTGTTTGTACTAGAAATAATGAATAAATTTGGGAAAGATGTACAAAATATAGAAACGGGTGCCCCAGTGTAAAATGAGTGCCCCAGGTAGGGCAGAAATGTCGGTGAAAATGGATGAAGGGTGGGGGCCCCATTGGTGAGTTTCTGTATGAGGTAGGTGAAATGAAGAGAGGTTTGCAGATGGGAAAACTGATGGTGGATGAAATGGAGGGTTCATGATCCTGCGGATGTGCAGGTAACCAGAACTGAAGCATAAAGCGATGATCTGGGAGTCCATGTGGGAAAGCCAACAAAATGAGAAGAAGGAGAATGTGGTTGATCTTCAACATGATAACAGACTAATGGGACTCCCGTCCCTAAAGGGAAAGAACAGCATGAGTTTCATAAGTGCAAAAAATGTGCTATGAATGCGACAACTCATGTGGGTGAGAATGCTACCGGGTGATAGTACTGAAGATGCAACCGGAGGGGTGAGTACTGCAGAGCTGGGAATGGGTATCCTAAAGGCCAATATCAGAGGGTGTGACTGGAATGTAAATGCAATACAGTGGGAGAGACTACATGCCAGTGCTGAGTATATACCTAAAGGAAAGTGGTGGAGAGATGATGACCAAGTACCTGCACACAGAACAACCAAATACCCGAAGTGAACAATATCTGAAGATAATACCAAATATGAACATGTATTAGATAATTGTGACAATGCGCATGCGTACCTGGCCATGATGTACAAAAAAGGCACCCTGGGGGTACAGGGTAAAAAGTGGCCTATGGACAGTCATGATGTAGGTGGCGGAACGCTGATCCCATGGCTGAAGACGGTTCAAAAAATGGACGCCGTGGGCTCCTGGAATGGTGAGTGGAAGTTGGGAAAAAAAAACCATATATATAGCTGTAGGTCCCACATTGCCACCTCATTTGTACCTGCTGCTACAGTGAGTTCCAGAGATGATCCAGAGGAGATTGAGTGATTTCGAGAGCACGAGGCATCCGTTTCCCGGCGTGCGAGTTCCAGGTTAGTGGTCTGAACATCCTGCATAGCTATAGGTTTCAAATTTTGGGGCAGGGTAGGTACGGGGGGTCGTACGGGAATTTTAGGGGATTTTTTTGTTAGGAGTGGGCCCCAATGCGCGGGCGACTCAGTGAAAGGAGCGCGTGCACGCACGCCTGTTCATTGAATAAACGCGCATGAATGCACGGGGGTAGGGGATTAAGGCATGCTTTAGGGGCGCGCCTGTGGGGTAGACAGGCACGCATGAGTGCACGCCTGTAGGGTAGACAGGCGCGCGTGATTGCGCGCCTGTGGGTATGACAGGCGCGCATGAGTGTGCGCCTGTGGGTATGACAGGTGCGCATGAGTGCGCGCCTGTGGGTATAACAGGCATGCATGTGTGCGCGCCTGCGGGTAAGACAGGCGTGCATGGGTGCGCGCCTGTGGATAGTAAAACCGCGCCTTGGAGGCAAGGTTTTATGGTAGAAAAATTAGTTGTTTTGATGGATTTGGTGATTGCCCAAGCTAATATAGGACTCTGGGCTGTGTGCAGGTAGTGAGCAGTGACTATGGACGTGCGTTGGCGTGAGCGAGACTGGGCACCGCTACGAGAGGCGGTGACCAATGCGCCGCAGGCAGATCGAGTGGCAGTGCGGACGACTTTAGCAACCAGTGGGTTGCTAAAGTTCTTTGACTGCCCGTTGTTGCGGGTGCAGGAGCATCTGCTCCAATTTCTGATCGAGATGTGGAGTCTCGATCGACACTGCTTCCTTGTACGAGGAGAGCAGATTGCCTTCACTGCGGTGGAGGACGTATACTTTCTGACAGGGCTCCCTTTTCGGGGGTTACCGTTGTCGGCGGTGCCTGTGCTGCTGGGGGATGTTCATCTGCATACTGTCGCCGAGCAATACTGCTCAGGCGAGGATTACATAACCGGGACATCAGTGAGGATCCGTGGGATCGATGTTCTGCTTCATCGCTGCATAGCAGCGATGATAGTACGGGTGTATGGGTCCACAGCGCCTCACCGGATCAGTGGTGGGGAGTTGAGTTTGATAGAGGGGGTAGTGGTGGGCCGCGATCGGTTCGCCTGGGGTTTGAGCCTACATGCACATATGATTGCGCAGCTGGATCGATGTCGGTCCACAGGCAGGGGGGAGTTCACATTTGGATCCATCCTGGTGGCCTTCTTCCTGGAGAGGGTGCCGATGCTGCGCCCGAGGGTGTTACTGGAGGCACCAGGGATGCGAGATCCGCGCTTGCGGCGGTGGTCACAGATATTGGTTCGCCACGGCGGTGGCGAAGGCGGGCACTACTTCACTGCAGAGGCAGTGCAGATATGGCGGCAGATGCCGCAGGTCATTTTGTAGTTCCCCTATGCTGGGGTGGATTTTCGGGGGGACCCGGATATGGTGTTGCCTCCTGGGGAGGTGTTCGACCATAGAGGTATGATCTGTTGTTGTGTTTTGTGATTTATGTTATTCTATTGATATACTAGTGTAGATGTTTTGATGTATAGACACTGATATCATTGTTTGTTTGTTTTTTGGTGCATGTGCAGATTTGGCACCTCGCGGACGCGAGGTAGAGCTGTATAGACCGCCAGTGCGGCGAGAGGGGAGACCTCCGCGTGGAGAGAGGCGTCCACGGGACGAGGCTGCTGGGCGACCAACAGGGGTCGAGAGACCGGCGCAGAGGTGCCAATTGGATGACCCTGGTGCGGGGCCATCACATGCTCTGCCGGCGGCAGCCGGAGGAGAGCTAGAGGATATACAGCGCCGTTTTGAGGTAGTGTTGTGGGATGTTCCTGAGGGCATGTGGCCCCGCATCCAAGATGAGGGATTCCTGGAGAAGTGTATAGGGTTACCGGCACCATGGCGCGGCCTAGTACGACGAGAAGCTGTGGCGGCTGCGATGACGAGTGGACGTCTGCCTCCAGGGGAGGTGGGTCCTGCAGGTGCTCCACCACCCCCGGCTGGAGCAGGTGGGGGAGGGCCACCACCTCCTCCGGAGGGAGGGGCAGCAGGGGGTGCGTTAGAGGCACCTTGATGTATTTTGTAGTGTGTATACCGTTTTTTTATTAGGCTGGTGAGCCGATTTTGGTACTATGATGTGGCACGGGCCTGCGGGCCGATGTACTTTTTGTATGTAAACATTCAGGTGGCCTGAGGGGCCCACGTATATATATGAGTATACATGTTTTTTGAGATCCAAATGTGTTTTACATGTGTTGTTGGTTGATGTTTTATGATGATATCTATTCTATATGATGTGACAGGATGTATGACGATTTTTATGTGTGTAGCTTGATGTGATATATGCCAATCTGACACCATGTTAGCTATTTCATCTGTTGTTTGATTCAATTCTCTTGGAATATGTGTAAATGTAATGGAATCAAAATGTCGAGTCAATAATCTAACCTGCAGGTATTTGCGAAAGAGGCACGAATCGCGTACACGGTACACATTGTTGAGTTGAAGAACAACCAGTTGAGAGTCGAGGAAAACGCTAAGGTGACGAATATGATGATGCTGGGCGTCAGTCAGGAGGCCAATGACAGCAGCGTATTCAGCTTGGTTATTGGTTGTTGGTCCTAAACAGATGCCGCTGGAATGCAGTATTTCATGTGAAGGGGTGTAGAGAGCCCAAGCAGCCGAAGCGAGATTTTGCGTCCAACGGCTGGCGCCGTCGGCGTAACCAATATGGTAAGTTAGTGGAGGAGTCATCTGTCAATATCACAAAGGATAGTTTATATGAGGGAAAAAGATTAAAAACACACAAAAAAAAAGAAAAATAACCTAAAGTAGCGTGACTACGTTTAAGCATAAAAAATTTTGAGGTATAACCCGTTGACGGGTTCATTGAGCGTGAGGCCTTCGGGGGAGGCCAGGATGTAAGCGCCTTTGGTGAGGCAATGTTGGATGATGTAAGGGCCATGCCACAGTGATTCGAATTTGCCGTGGCCGAAGGTATCATGGGCGATATCATAGGCTAGGACAAGGTCGCCTTCGCGAAATGATCGAAGGTTGACATGGCGATCGAAGGTAGCCTTGGATCATTTTTTAGCTGCCTCGTTGTTCTGTAATGAGGATCGACGATCCTCATCCAGTGACTCCAAGTTCAGAAAGCGCTGCTCCATGGGAGCAGTGTCAGGTAATAGCTCGATAGCGATGTGAAGGGTGGGAATTTCGCACTCGATGGGAAGAGTTGCCTCAACCCCATGGACTAAGTGAAATGGTGTGAAACCTGTGGCGGTCTTCACTGCCATGCGGTAATCCCATAGCGCGGAAAATAACATATGGTGCCAATTGGTTTTGTGTTTATTAACCATGCGCTGTAACATGGTCTTGAGGACTTTGTTGACTACCTTGACCTGTCCGTTGGACTGAGGGTAGTATGGTGAGGCGAACTCGTGAGAGAATCCTAACCGAGATGAGAGTTCGACGAATATCTCATTCTCGAAATGTTTCCCATGATCGGAGACTAGCTGGAGTGGTACTCCGAAACAGGATATGACGTGGTTGAAGAAAAAATGCGTTGCAGTGTCAGCGGTGTTGTTGAAGGTGGGCATAGCTTCAGCCCATTTGGTGAAGTAATCGACAGCAACAACAATGTATTTGTGACCATTGCTGGAGGGGGAATTACAAGTCATAAAGTCAATCCCCCATTTACAAAAGGGGCCTGCAGTAATGACAGGGTGAAGAAGAGCGGGGGGAGTGCGGGCTTTGTTGGCATAGAGCTGACATTGCTCACAACGTCTCACGGCCTGAATGCAATCATGAAACAGGGTAGGCCAAAAGTAACCAGCCCGGATAATCTTTTGAGCCATGGCGATGCCTGAAAGATGGCCTCCACAAGCGCCACTGTGGCAGTCGTTTAAGACTCTGTCGGCCTCGTCAATCGTTAGGCAACGTCGCAGAATGGTGTCGATGCCCCGCCTATATAGGATGTCTCCGATGAGGAGATAGCGGGGGGCCTGATGGCAAATGCGTCGACGATCATCTCGTGATAGGTGGTTACCGAACTTTTGAGTTCGTAGGTAGACGAGAAGGTCACCATACCAAGGATCATCAGAAGCGATGTAAAAGAGATGTTCATCCGGAAAGTCAGTATTGACGGGGGTACTAGGTATGTCGGAGGGAAGGGCCGTGACAAGTTCTGCGAGAACGAGGGCCTTCTTACTCTTGGGTGTTGAGAACTCGAGGTCGTATTCCTGAAGGATAATGATCCAACGAGCGAATTTGCCGTTAACTTGGCGACGACTGAGCAAATATTGCATAGGGTTGGAATCTGCGACGACCTTGGTGGGGCGAAGCAGAATGTAATGGCGCAGTTTCTGGACTGTGAGGACAACTGCAAGAGCAAGTTTCTCTTCATGTTTGTATTTCAGGGGTGGTCCTGAGAGGTTCTTACTGACGTAGTAAATGACGTGTTCACTATTGTCATCTCCGAGCTGGATGAGGACGCTGGCTACTGATACAGCTGATGTTGATACGTAGAGAATGTAGTCGCGATTGTAATCAGGTGCACTAATCAATGGTGCATTGGAAAGTGTTGTTTTAAGATCGTCAAACGACTATTGGGCATAGTCGTCCCAATGAAAAGGGATGTCGTGACGCAATAAGCGAAGGAAACTATGTGCGCATATGGCGTAATCAGGAAAAAAGCGCCTGAGAAAGTTGGCTTTGCCCTGTAGACTCTGTAGTTGTTGCAAATTCCGAGGAGGTGGAATTTCGGTGATGGCTTGGACCTTGAGGGGGTCTACAGTGATACCGCTTTGTGAAACAATAAAACCGAGAAGGTGCCCTGCGGTGACGCATAACACACACTTGAGAGGGTTCAAGCGAATGTTGTACTGACGACACCGTTGAAAGATGATTCGTAAATCATCGAGGTGTTGGGTGCGTTTCTTGGAGCGACCAGTGAGTTCGTCCAAGTAGACAAGGATGGTTGTGGCCAGATCGTGAAAGATGTATGTCATGGCCCACTGGAAAGTGGCGCCGGCGTTTTTGAGGCCGAAGGGCATGACACGATATGCAAACGTACCCCACAGGGTAATGAATGCGGTTTTATATTGATCGGCGGGGTGAATTTAAATTTGGTTATAGCCAGAGAACCCATCCATGAAGGAGAGAGCCTCGTGGCCGGCACAATCGTCGATAATTTGATCGATGAAAGGCGTTGGAAAGTTGTCCTTGGGACAAGCATTGTTGAGATCATGAAAGTCGGTGCAGACGCGAATAGAGCCCTATTTTTTGTCGACGGGTACAGGGTTAGAAACCCAAGACGTATAGGCGATGGGGTAAATGAATCTGGCCGTACGTAATTTGTCAATTTCGGCTTTGATAGCCGCGGCCTTTGCTGGGTGTAGTGGTCATTGTTTCTGGCGAACTGGTGTGATGTCGGGCTAGGTGTCGATGCGATGTTCGACGATAGAGGGTTCGATGCCAGGCATCTCCGTGTATGACCAGGCGAAGATATCCCTAAATTCTTGGAAGAGGGCTTTGTATGCCGTGATTTCCTGTGGAGTACAAGCGGCTCCAATGATGATTTCTTCGACGATGTTTGGTTTAATGGAAATGTCGATTTTGATGGTGGGGGAAATGTTGGCTAGATTACCTTCTTCAAAAGAATCGGGTGCAGGAATAGGATTGTTGAACCAATCGACAGTCCCTGATGGAATAAAGTCTTTAGTTTCGACCGCGAAAATGGGATTGTGGCTAGGAGGCGTGAGGGCGTCCTGCGGAAGGAAGAGTGCACGGTGATGTAGTGTGTCCCAGGGGGAGTCCGAGCGTTGTAGCTCTTCCAATATCTCTTCATCGCATTGGAAACGATGGGAATATAATGGATCATGAGGAGTGATCTCAGTGACAGTGTGGTTGCCCCCCGCTGAAGAAACAGAGGGGGTAATGCTGGAAGAGGGTGAGGGTTCACTCGACATAAACCAGATATTGAGGTATTGAGGAGTACCCGTGGTGGTGGGATGGGTAGTCTCCATAGAGGAATGAGCAGGAGAGTTGGGTGGGTTACAGAGTAAATCCTCAGATATGTCATCTAAGAACCATGGAGGCGTAGGGAGTGCCTCGGGCTCAGGAGAGATGATATGGAGCTCTTCGAGTGGTGAAGATATGTTGATGATTGCCTCTGCAGGTGGGTAAAGCAGGGCTAACTGACGTCGCCGATATTCGATGATCATTGGACACTGGTATGTAAAATGAGCCAATGAATCGCAAAGAGAGCAAGGGCATCTCATGCGTTCATTGAATGAAGTAGTGACATAACGAATGTCAGTGATAGGTGTTGTGGATGATGTAGCTGGGCGTGGGTTGTTCTGAAAGTCGCGCCTGACAATAGCTAATGCCTGCCGGAAACGAGGCAGTGCCGGACAATGATGGGTGTAATGGCCATACTCAGAACAGATGGCACACGTGAATTTGGTCTTCAACCCTTTACTACTGGAATGTTGAGTAGTAGCAGTAGTAATGGGTGGTGTTGGGGTTGAATTGGGGGGAATCAAATTCCGTAATTCTGGTAGTGATGGGCAGTTGTTGGTTTGGTGGCCCTCTTTGTCACACAACACGCATGGTGGTGAGATGCGTGGAGGAAGTGGAGCTGTGGGCTCCTTTGTCTTTCTCCTGCCCCCAACGGTAGCAGGGGGGGTAGGGAGTATGGGGATGTTGAGGGTAGTGGGGGTGAGGACAGGAATCATCATGGGGAGTCCTGCCTGTGGGCGAAGGACCATCTCAGGTGGATGTAGGTACCACACTGGGATTGCTAACACCATATTGGGAAGTGTGAGCGTTGCAGCTACCTGGAAAGCTTCTACACCGAGAGGTGGGTAAAAGAAGGGAATTTGAGTGAGGGGTCAGGGAACTGTCTCCCAAAGGGGATTAGGCCCTTTAGGAGGTGTGGATTCGTGGACTGTGGGGGTCGACGAGTTTGCAGGAGGCTCCTGTGGGAGTGGTGCTGCGACTGGTGAGACGTCAGGGATGACTGAAGCCTCTTGAGGAGGATGAGTATCCTCCTAGAGAGTTTCTTTAGAGGAAATGATGCATACCTGGCTAGGGGGAAGGAGTGGTGGTGCTCCATGGTACGTCCCTAACAATGAGGGATCTTTAAAAATCCCAGGACCCATCTTGACGAGTGGATATACGTCTTGGTTTTCATGAATGAGAGGGAGAATGTTATCAAGATTGGCAGATGGGTTAGGCTCGTAATGCGAGACTTGGTCGATGATCACAATCTTTCCGTTGTGAGGGAACATGATTGTCCTAAAGACTGATGATGCCACTGCCTTCATTGCATACATGTAGGTACGGCCTAACAAGATATTGTAATCGATTTGAGCGTCTATAACTTGAATGTCAATGAGAATGGTTTTGCCCCCGAGTTCTACAGGGACATTTTGGAAGAGTCCTTCAAGGGATGATGGTATTCCGTCATAGGCGCGCAATGTGATGGCAGATGGTAAGAGGTCCGGGGAACCGAGTTTTTTCCATACTGTTTTGGACATGATACAGGTAGATGCCCCTTCATCGATGATACACCGATGGATGGTGATGTTCCGTATTTTGACGGGGATTTGAATAGAAACGGCAGTGGGGAGACGCGGTTCACAGCTATCAAGGTCGAAAGTGATGAGTCGAGTATCTGTAGGGTCGACTGCTCCCATGGCAGAAAGTAGGGATTTTCGTTGCATTGGACAAGTTTGGAGGACTTCCAAAAATGACATGGCAGCCGGGGATTGTGCTAAGTCATCTACCAAGCTGTAGTTATGAGCTGCCCGAGCCTGAGGATTGTGAACATTCCTGCGCAAGGGGATGCATAATGGTGGTTCGACAGAAGGGCGAGGGATCACCAACGGGGGTCCCGTTGGTGTAGGGTTTGTCTCAGAAGATGTAGGAGTAGACTCAGCTGTTGGAGGATACTGCTGATTGCGTGTTTGCAAAAGGATTTCTTCCTCACTGGTGAGGAGAATTGTTCGTTCTGCAGGATTGTTGGGGTTGTGATATTGGTCCACCTGAGGTGGGGGGTGCTGCATGTCCTGTTGGGTGTTTATGACACCTTGATGTGGGATAGGATTTTGCAGTACTGCAGGAGGTTGTTGCGCATATTGTTGTTGTGCCTGTTGAGGGGCAGGTTGCGTTGGGGAAGGGGGAATTCTTCCAGAGTCTTTCAACCTCTTGAAATCAACAATTTGGGGGCAATGGTGGGTGTAATGACCATACACTCCACAAAGAGAACAAGGGTGAAAGGTTTTAACCGTATTCCGTCCTTGGCGTTTGTTGTTATTGCCCCCCTGGGGGTTTTGGTTCCCTTGGTTTGGGTTGCCCCCAGTGGGCTGTTGCTGTGGGGGTTGATTCCCGCCTTGATTGGGGTTGTTGTTGTTCCTATTCCGTCCTTTCCTCTTGTTATTGTTTGATGGTTGATTTGGGTTGGCTGTGTTCAATTGCTCAAAATTCAGGTACTGTTGAGCAGCGGAAGGTTGAACAAAATTCACCCCCGCATTTGGATGTGGGGGAGCCATAGGTTGTGGAGGTTCGGGAAAGGGGAAGTATGGATTTTTTGGTGGTACCGATCCATAGGGTATATAGGAAGGCTGTGTGCTTTCACTAGTACTATAAGATGATGTTGAGGGAGTACCACTGCGTGTGGGAACAGGTGGATGTATGGGCGAGGCCAGTGGTGGTCCACTGATGGGTGGAGGTATAGCAACAGGATACGGTTGTTGATACGGGGGTGGGGGAAAATAAGGATTGCCCCCATATACCGGCGGGTATTGAGGTGTCCCATACATCGGTGGTGGTTGGGGTTGTGGACCATGGTGCGTGGTGGCACCTATGAGTCCGTCTGCTGAATGAGACATCCCAGGTTTGTCCTGGCCAAATGGCACAGGTTTTGGGAGATCAGGAAGTACTGTGTACAAGTATCCCGACTGTGCGTAAATGAGGTCGTATTGTTAAGCCTTGCTGATGGCTTCTTCTTCCGATTGAGGGAAGGTGGAAGCGACATCTTTTCCAAGGAGGGCGACAAGGGACCGAAGAAACCAGTCAAGGCATTGTTGCTTGGTGGTTTCTGCTTTACACAAACTACGTCGCCTATGCCACTCATGAATGTGGTCAGCGATGTGGGTGGCTGAGGAATGTTTGAAATTGGACAGTAGTTCGAGACCATTGTCGTGTCGGATTGGTAGTTGGAAAAATGTCCAGAAGGCTTTGGCTAATGACTCAAAGGTCGTGTGGGACCCTGATTTTTCTTCAACATACCATTTGGCTGATGGGCCAGTAAGTGTGCGTTGAAAAAGACGCAGTCTGACGGAATC
>JZKD02S1728747.1:59679-70207 GCA_000966675.3 Picea glauca
AGGAATGCTGAGAGGGGGATGTGCTGAAAAAGAGACCATGATGGTTGAAGAAAGGTGGTGGAAGGCACCTGGAATGGTGGCATTAACTTCCACCAAAACCAATATCGTATTTGGACTTCACTGGCCTAGAGAGCCAAGAGCGATTCGCTGGCCCCAAATTAAATGACTCACCAGGTTGGTAGGTAAATGGCTTCTCATGAGTAATGAGGGATGGGGGTGAACCTCCCATCTATAGAGTCCTCAGACCTGACCACCGCGAGGAATATCGTGCCACACGCAACCTCGCTGAAAAGAGAAAAGGCAGGAAGAGTGTGCAATCAAGGGGTAGATGCGAGGGGAGAAAGAGGAAAAGAACTCTGGAAAATATAGAGTGAGTGATAGCAAAGAAGAAGGAGAGTAACCTTCATTCTCGGTCACTGGTGAACAGAGACTCAGTCTCGTAGCATCATGGTCTCAGCTTGGGGGTGGCTAGTGGTAAATCCATTCGGAATCGCTGAGCCTACGGTTTGGTGGAAACGAGCACCCCTCTCAGCAGTTGCATCACCTGGTGTTTTTATGATAAGTGTTATAACTTGTATCTTGAAATTTATATGCTGACATGTATGTTCATAGTCTGTGCAATTATGAATGGTTTCAGTACAAGACTGTCTGCATGGTGTGTTGATCAAAAATGATGGTTGCATGTTTTTATTGGAAAGACCAAGTATGGCTTATGTTTATACATGTATATATATGATGAACTAATACAGATCTTCAAGTTTGCTCTCGGGAGATTTGTTCCTGTGATTTTCCTACCTGATGCCCTGGATAGATCTCCCCATGAAGGAACCCTTTTGAGACCACTTCCTTACCTTCGAGAAGACCTTCCAGTCTGGTCTTCAAAACCTGGTGTAAATTAGTTGAGGACGCGAAGTAGGATGTTGTGGTTTAAGCCTTAAACTCTTGCACGAGGGAGAATGGTCCTCGTAGATCCCAACATTTCAGCATTTCGGTACCCGAAGTACCCAAGGGTGAGCCCCCTTGCACTCGCAAGTCCCGAAACCCTGACTTGCGAAATCCTGAATTATTGGCATGGGGGTAAATTAAGAGTTTTCGGAGTTTCGACACCCGGAGTATCTAGGTGTGAGTTTTCTTGTACTCTCGAGTCCCGAAACCCCGATTTACGAAATCCTAAAATGGCAGTGTGTGGTTAAGTATCAATTGACGGATGAGATACTGTCGGAAGATCTGAGGTCAGCCGTGACCATTATATTGGAGGAAGAAATGACGTCGTTAATGCCTCAACCCCTTTTCCTTTTTATCTTCGTAAGTAGCGAAGAAATCGGGACCGTAGATCCCCAAGGTCTGTGGGAGTATCTGGACCGTCCTTTTATAAGGGCACGTGGCAGTCGGTAAGCGTTTCGGTGTTTTGGCACCTAGGGAATCAAAGGGAAAGAACCCTGGTGATCGCGAGTCATGAAATCCCGACAACCAAAACCCCGAAATAGTTTAAAGTGTGGATAAGTATCGATTGACGGATGAGATCTTGTTGGAAGATCTGAGGTCAGTCACGACCGTTAGATTGGAGGAAGAAACAAGGGTGTTAAATGCCTCAACCTCTTTCTTTTATCTTCGTGAGCAGCGAAGAAATTGGACCATAGATCCAAAGGTCTGTGAGAGTACTTGAACCATTCATTCATAAGGGCATGTGGTGGTCGGTAAGCGTTTCAGAGTTTCAACTCCCGGGAAACCTAAGTGCGAGACTTCCTGTCATCGCATATCCCGAAATCACGATCGCGGAAACCCCAAAATAGGGAAGCATGTTTAGAGTTAGTATTTCAGAGTTTCAGCTCCCGAGAAACCTAAGTGTGAGACCTCATGTCATCGCATTTCCCGAAATCCTGATGGCGAAAACCCTGAAACAAGGAAGCACGTTTAGAGTTAGTATTTCGGAGTTTTGTCTCCCGGGAAACCTAATTGCGAGACCTCCTATTGTCACATATCCCGTAATCCCGATGGCGGAGACCCCGAAACAGGGAAGCATGTTTAGAGTTAGTATTTTGGAGTTTCAGCTCTCGGGAAACCTCGATGTGAGACCTCCTGTCATCACATCCCCCGAAATCCCGACTTGTGAAACCCCGAAGTATGAAACCCCAAAATGAGTATAGAGAAACTAGAATTAATGTTTCGGTGTTTCGACACTCGGGACATCTAGAGGAAAATGTCTTGTCCTCTCATATCGTGAAATCCTGATTGGCGAAGTCCCGAAATGGATTAGCACACGTGGTTTTGGCGTTTCGGCTTTTCGGTGCCCGGGACTCTCAAAGGTCAGTTTTCCTCATATTCGTTAGCTGCGAAATTTCGATGGATGAAACCCCAAAATGAACAAAGGAATACCTGCATCACGATTTCCTGTATCGTGAAAGTCAATGAGTACCCTCCGATAAGGCCTGTGGCCATAACCACCTATCACATGAGTGCAGATAAGGGATGGCAGGGTCTGTATCAGGCCTTGTAGGGATTCGGGGAACTATGTTCCTCGGAGAAAAGAAGAAAAAGGCTAAATTTTTTTGGATTTCATAGTGGTTGTGTGGCAATAATTGATTTAGACTTGGAATATGTATAAGAGCAAATTCTATTTGACAAGGTAAGTACCCATGCAGTTTTTTTTCAGAATTATTGTAGCTACTTTGTTGATAAATGAGTTGATAAGGCTCTATTAGCTAGTTGTTAGTGTGATTGTATTCTTTCTTCATCCTTTCACTTGTGCTCAGAGAATGTTGTATGAATTATGGTGATGTTATTTGAACTATTAGTTGTAGAGACCTATGTTGAAAGGAACCACACTAGGTTTGTTTCTTTTGTGAACTCTCGATTTTTTGAATGTCACCCATTCATTTCATCATTTTCCATACTTAAATATTACACATCTCTACATACTTGGGTATTTCAGCTGTAAAATAGAATTTGTTAGAGGTGAAAGAGTTATGGGTTAATCTCACCATGATGACCATTCTTTTCACATTAAAATGTTACCCAGGTTCAATCCAAAATATGTTTAAAAGTTTGAAGAGAAGTATATAGTATTAAACCTTGCTTTTAATTGTTTGATTATTGGTGTTTCTTCTTGGAATAATTGTAAAAATTCATGTTCTTTAACTTGTCATTCTTATCATTTTAATTACTTGGTATCCCTTCCCCATGTTGAAATAATTTGGTGTTATCTCGAGCTTTAATGTGATGTGGAAGTTTACATTTGAAATATCCCATTCCTCATTTTTATATTCTCATTTTTCATATGATTATACCTTAATGGTTAAGAACATTTGTTTCCTCTTAAGAGGTCACAAGTTCAAATCCAAAGGGNATACCTAACCACCACGAGGAATATTGTGCCACACGCAAACTCACCGAAAAGAGAAAAGGCAGGAAGAGTGTGCGATCAAGGGGTAGATGTGAGGGGAGAAAGAGGAAAATAACTTTGGAAAATACAGAGTGAGTGATAATAGAGAAGAAGGAGAGCAACCTTCATTCTCAGTCACTGGCGAACAGAGACTTAGTCTCATAGCAGCGTGGTCTCAGCTCGAGGGTGGCTAGTGGTAAATCCATTCGGAATCGCTGAGCCTACGGTTGGGTGGAAACGAGCTCCCCTCTTAGCAGTTGCATCACCTGGTATTTTTCTGATAAGTGTTATATCTTGTATCTTGAAATTTATATGCTGACATGTATGTTCATAGTCTGTGCAATTATGAATGGTTTCAGTACAAGACTGTTTGCATGGTGTTTTGATCAGAAATGATGGCTACATGTTTTTATTGGAAAGACCATGTATGGCTTATGTTTATATATGTATATATATGATGAAATAATACAGATCTTCAAGTCTTCTCTTGGGATATTTGTTCCTATGATTGTCCTACCTGATGCCTTGGATAATCTCCCCATGAAGGCACCCTTTCGAGACCACTTCCTTACCTTCGAGAAGACCTTTCAGTCTAGTCTTCAAAACCAGGTGTAAATTACCTGAGGACCTGAAGGAGGATTTTGTGGTTTAAGTCTTAAACTCTTGCATGAAGGAGAATGGTCCTCGTAGATCCCAACATTTTTTCATTTCGGTACCCAGAGTACCCAAGGGAGAGCCCCCTTGCACTCGCATGTCTGGAAACCCCGACTTACGAAATCCCAAATTATTAGCGTGGGGGTAAATTAAGAGTTTTCATAGTTTCGGCACCCGGAGTATCTAGGTGCAAGTTTTCTTGTACTCGTGAGTCCCGAAACCCCGATTTAAGAAATCCTGAAATGGCAGCATGTGGTTAAGTATCAATTGACGAACGAGATCCTGTCGGAAGATATGAGGTTAGTCGCGATCATTAGATTGGAGGAAGAAACGAGGGTGTTAATGCCTCAACCCCTTTTCCTTTTTATATTCGTAAGTAGCAAAGAAATCAGGACCGTAGATCCCAAAGGTCCGTGGGAGTATCTGGACCATCCTTTTATAAGGGCATGTGGTGGTCGGTAAGCGTTTTGGCACCCAGGGAATCAAAGGGCAAGAACCCTTGTGATCTTAAGTCATGAAATCCCAACAACTGAAACCTCGAAATAGTTTAAAGTGTGGATAAGTATCGATTGATGGACGAGATCCTGTCGGAAGATATGAGGTCAGTCGCGACCATTAGATTGGAGGAAGAAACGAGGGCGTTAAATGCATCAACCTCTTTCTTTTATCTTCGTGAGTAGTGAAGAAATCGGATGGTAGATCCAAAGGTCCGTGAGAGTACCTGAACCATTCATTCATAAGGGCACGTTGCGGTCGGTAAGCGTTTCAGAGTTTCGGCTCCCGAGAAAACTATGTACGAGACCTTCTGTCGTCACATATCCTGAAAGCTTGATGGCAGAAACCTCAAAATAGGGAAGCACATTTAGAGTTAGTATTTCAGAGTTTTGGCTCTTGGGAAACCTAAGTTCGAGATCTCCTGTCGTCGCATTTCCCGAAATCCCGATGGAGGAAACCCCAAAACAGGGAAGCACGTTTAGATTCAGTATTTCGGAGTCTCGTCTACCAGGAAACCTAAGTGCGAGACCTCCTATCGTTACATATCCCGAAATCCCAATGGAGGAAACCCCGAAATAGGGAAGCATGCTTAGAGTTAGTATTTCAGAGTTTCCGCTCTCGAGAAACCTCGATGTGAGACCTCCTTTCATCACATCCCCTGAAATCCTGACTTGTGAAACCCTGAAGTATGAAACCCCGAAATGAGTATAGAGCAACTAGAATTAATGTTTCGGTGTTTCTGCACTCAGGACATCTAGAGGCAAATGTCTTGTCCTCACATATCGCAAAATCCTGATAGGTGAAGTCCCGAAATGGATTATCACACATGGTTTTGGCATTTCGGCTTTTCAGTGCCCGAGACTCTCAAACGTCAAATTTCCTCATATTCGCTAGCCGCGAAATTTCTATGGATGAAACCCCAAAATGAACAAAGGAATACCTGCATCACGATTTCTCGTATCGCGAAAGTCAATGAGTACCCTCTGATAAGGCCTATGGCCATAACCGTCGATCATATGAGTGCAGATAAGGGATGGAAGGGTCTGTATCAGGCCCCGTAGGGATTCGGGGAACTATGTTCCTCGGAGAAAAGAAGAAAAAGGCCAAAAAAATTTGGATTCCATAGTGGGTGTGCGACAAATTGGTATCAGAGCATGGTTACAAAACTTGGCCTGCTTAGGCTCATGAACGGGTTATGCAGAGACTCCTCTCGAAGTACTGTTAAAAGGAGTAACCCCCCTGTATTAACCTTCTTAATTAAAAGTCAAAGTTAAGAATGAAAAAACTCCTATGGTGTGTGTGCTTGTGAAAAATATGAATTATGTACTGGTTATAAATGAATATAAACATTGACTAACAGCCAACGTTTTTCTTTTGCACACAAAGTAAAAGATTAACCGCGGGAAATTTTAGACGTATAGGATGGTGACTCACCATGAAGTGGGGGAGGGCTCCCACAATACAGATGAAGAGTCTGACGAAAGTAGGGCAATAGGAACCCCTTCAGATCTAGCTGAAAATGTGAGAAGCCTCATGGTTGAATTACAAAGATGCAAGGCTGACAATGAGAGAATGATGAAAGAACAAGAAAAGAAAACAAAAATTAACGCAGTTTTACTGTAGAGTTTATCCGATCTACAAAGACAAATGCAGCATGAACCTGAAACTCAGAAACGTGGTCATGTTAGTGTCCACACTGAAAGAAGCACCCCGAGAAAGGTCCACCCTAGAGATAAGGGACAAGTGTTGGATGATTCCTCTGAGAAGGAAGCGGGCGATTCGGAGGGCTCTTCTAGCAGCAGAACCAGTTCCTATTCCCAAAGGAAACAAAAGAAGAAAACTTCTTCCAAAGGTTGTAAATTTGAAGAATTCAGAAAAGCCAAACCACCCTCCTTCGACGGTGAAATAAAGAAGGGAGAGGAAGCAGAGGCCTAGCTTCTTGGGCTAAAGAAATATTTCAGAGTCCATGACTTTTCAAAAAATTTGAAGGCCCGAGTGGCCACCTTCAACTTGAATGGAAAGGCTTCCATTTGGTGGGAAGATCTTAAGAATGTAAAAGGGGTTCGCGAAGAGGACCTGTCTTGGAAGCAATCTGATAAATACTTCAGGAAGAAGTATTTGTCGGAAAAATATTTCGACGAGAAGACCAAAGAGTTTTATGAACCAAAGAGAATGGACCTTGTGAAAAAGGTCGATGAATATAAATAATATTATGAATATATATATATTGCAGAACTGCTGAGAGGGGGATGTGCTGAAAAAGAGACCACGATGGTTGAAGAAAGGTGGTGGAAGGCACCTGGAATGGTGGAATTAACTTCCACTGAAACCAATATCGTATTTGGACTTCACTGGCCCAGAGAGCCAAGAGCGGTTCGCTGGCCCCAAATTAAATGACTCACCAGGTTGGTAGGTAAATGGCTCCTCATGAGTAATGAGGGATGGGGGTGAACTGCCCATATGTAGAGTCCTCAGACCTGACCACCACGAGGAATATCGTGCCACACACAACCTCGCTGAAAAAAGAAAAGGCAGGAAGAGTGTGCGATCAAGGGGTAGATGCGAGGGGAGAAAGAGGAAAAGAACTCTGGAAAATATAGAGTGAGTGATAGCAAAGAAGAAGGAGAGTAACCTTCATTCTCAGTCACTGGTGAACAGAGACTCGGTCTCGTAGCATCATGGTCTCAGCTTGGGGGTGGCTAGTGGTAAATCTATTCGGAATCGTTGAGCCTACGGTTTGGTGGAAACGAGCACCCCTCTCAGCAGTTGCATCACCTGGTGTTTTTATGATAAGTGTTATATCTTGTATCTTGAAATTTATATGCTGACATGTATGTTCATAGTCTGTGCAATTATGAATGGTTTCAGTACAAGACTGTCTACATGGTGTGTTGATCAGAAATGATGGCTGCATGTTTTTATTGGAAAGACCAAGTATGGCTTATGTTTATATATGTATATATATGATGAACTAATACAGATCTTCAAGTCTGCTCTCGGGAGATTTGTTCCTGTGATTTTCCTACCTGATGCCTTGGATAGATCTCCCCATGAAGGAACCCTTTTGAGACCACTTCCTTACCTTAGAGAAGACCTTCCAGTCTGGTCTTCAAAACCTAGTGTAAATTAGTTGAGGACGTGAAGGAGGATGTTGTGGTTTAAGCCTTAAACTCTTGCACGAGGGAGAATGGTCCTCGTAGATCCCAACATTTCAGCATTTCGGTACCCGAAGTACCCAAGGGTGAGCCCCCTTGCACTCGCAAGTCCCGAAACCCTGACTTGCGAAATCCTGAATTATTGGCATGGGGGTAAATTAAGAGTTTTCGGAGTTTCGACACCCGGAGTATCTAGGTGTGATTTTTCTTGTACTCTCGAGTCCCAAAACCCCGATTTACGAAATCCTAAAATGGTAGTGTGTGGTTAATTATCAATTGACGGATGAGATCCTGTCGGAAGATCTGAGGTCAGCCATGACCATTATATTGGAGGAAGAAATGACGTCGTTAATGCCTCAACCCCTTTTCCTTTTTATCTTCGTAAGTAGCAAAGAAATCGGGATCGTAGATCCCCAAAGTCTGTGGGAGTATCTGGACCGTCCTTTTATAAGGGCACGTGGCAGTCGGTAAGCGTTTCGGTGTTTTGGCACCTAGGGAATCAAAGGGCAAGAACCCTGGTGATCGCGAGTCATGAAATCCCGACAACTGAAACCCCGAAATAGTTTAAAGTGTGGATAAGTATCGATTGACGGATGAGATCTTGTTGGAAGATCTGAGGTCAGTCACGACCATTAGATTGGAGGAAGAAACGAGGGTGTTAAATGCCTCAACCTCTTTCTTTTATCTTCATGAGCAGCGAAGAAATTGGACTGTAGATCCAAAGGTCCGTGAGAGTACTTGAACCGTTCATTCATAAGGGCATGTGGCAGTCGGTAAGCGTTTCAGAGTTTCAACTCCCGGGAAACCTAAGTGCGAGACTTCCTGTCGTCGCATATCCCGAAATCACGATGGCGGAAACCCCAAAATAGGGAAGCATGTTTAGAGTTAGTATTTCAGAGTTTCAGCTCCCGAGAAACCTAAGTGTGAGACCTCATGTCATCGCATTTCCCGAAATCCCGATGGCAGAAACCCTGAAACAAGGAAGCACGTTTAGAGTTAGTATTTCGGAGTTTTGGCTCCCGAGAAACCTAATTGCGAGACCTCCTATTGTTGCATATCCCGTAATCCCGATGGCGGAGACCCCGAAATAGGGAAGCATGTTTAGAGTTAGTATTTTGGAAATCCTATTGTCGCATATCCCGTAACCTCGATGTGAGACCTCCTGTCATCACATCCCCCGAAATCTCGACTTGTGAAACCCCAAAATGAGTATAGAGCAACTAGAATTAATGTTTCGGTGTTTCGACACTCGGGACATCTAGAGGAAAATGTCTTGTCCTTGCATATCATGAAATCCTAATTGGCGAAGTCCCGAAATGGATTAGCACACGTGGTTTTGGCGCTTCGGCTTTTCGGTGCCTGGGACTCTCAAAGGTCAGTTTTCCTCATATTCGTTAGCTACAAAATTTCGATGGATGAAACCCCAAAATGAACAAAGGAATACCTACATCACGATTTCCTGTATCGTGAAAGTCAATGAGTACCCTCCGATAAGGCCTGTGGCCATAACCGCCTATCATATGAGTGTAGATAAGGGATGGCAGGGTCTGTATCAGGCCTCGTAGGGATTTGGGGAACTATGTTCCTCGAAGAAAAGAAGAAAAAGGCTAAAAAAATTTTGATTTCGTAGTGGGTGTGTGGCAATAATTGATTTAGACTTGGAATATGTATAAGAGCAAATTCTATTTGACAAGGTAAGTACCCATGCAGTTTTTTTCAGAATTATTGTAGCTACTTTGTTGATAAATGAGTTGATAAGGCTCTATTAGCTGGTTGTTAGTGTGATTGTATTCTTTCTTCATCCTTTCACTTGTGCTCAGAGAATGTTGTATGAATTATGGTGATGTTATTTGAACTACTAGTTGTAGAGACCTATGTTGAAAGGAACCACACTAGGTTTGTTTCTTTTGTGAACTCTCGATTTTTTGAATGTCACCCATTCATTTCATCATTTTCCATACTTAAATATTACACATCTCTACATACTTGGGTATTTCAGCTGTAAAATAGAATTTGTTAGAGGTGAAAGAGTTATGGGTTAATCTCACCATGATGACCATTCTTTTCACATTAAAATGTTACCCAGGTTCAATCCAAAATATGTTTAAAAGTTTGAAGAGAAGTATATAGTATTAAACCTTGCTTTTAATTGTTTGATTATTGGTGTTTCTTCTTGGAATAATTGTAAAAATTCATGTTCTTTAACTTGTCATTCTTATCATTTTAATTACTTGGTATCCCTTCCCCATGTTGAAATAATTTGGTGTTATCTCGAGCTTTAATGTGATGTGGAAGTTTACATTTGAAATATCCCATTCCTCATTTTTATATTCTCATTTTTCATATGATTATACCTTAATGGTTAAGAACATTTGTTTCCTCTTAAGAGGTCACAAGTTCAAATCCAAAGGGAGGTAGGGTACCTCTATAGACTTTACCAGTCAAATCGTTGGGCAGAGAGGGGTCCCCTGTCCCACAAACAAGGGGCTCTCATACACCAATTTGGTGTGGCTAAGCCGTGACCTTAAAAATAGATTATTATTATTATTATTACTATGAAATTTGCATAGTGTCTTGGTACGATTGTATATCCAACTGTGATGAAAATTTTTCAAGTTTAAAACTCACTACAAGAATTATTTTTTACTATATTCATCTTGGGTTTGGGTCAAACAATAATATTGATAAGTGAACTAGACAACTATAACCATCAATTAAAAAAAAGAGTGAATGTATTAGTTTTCAAAAGGATGATATAAGGTTTGTCTTCAAGTTATTTTTAAATATGTTTGAAGTTCATTGGATGTGTTTTGCATGATTCCCACTTGCAATTTTATATATA
>JZKD02S1728747.1:79381-89848 GCA_000966675.3 Picea glauca
GCCTTGATATAGGGTACATACCTCAACAAATCGAGGAATTTGTTGACATATTCTTCTATAGTGAGTTGTCCCAGTTTGAGTTCATAAAACTCTTTGGTTTTCTCGTCGAAATATTTTTCCGACAAATACTTCTTCCAGAAGTATTTCTCAAATTGCTTCCAGGACAGGTCCTCTTCGCGAACCCCTTTTACATTCTTAGTATCTTCCCACCAAATGGAAGCCTTTCCTTTCAAGTTGAAGGTGGCCACTCGGGACTTCAAATTTTCTGAAAAGTCATGGACTCTGAAATATTTCTTTAGTCCAAGCAGCCAGGCCTCTGCTTCCTCTCCCTTCTTTATTTCACCGTTGAAGGAGGGTGGTTTGGCTTTTCTGAATTCTTCAAATTTACGACCTTTGGAAGAATTTTTCTTCTTCTGTTTCCTTCGGGAATAGGAACTGGTTATGCTGCTAGAAGAGCCCTCTGAATCACCCGCTTCCTTCTCAGAGGAATCATTTGACACTTGTCCCTTATCTCTAGGGTGGACCTTTCTTGAGGTGCTTCTTTTAGTGTGGCCACGACATGACCACGTTTCTGTGTTTCAGGTTCATGCTACATTTGTCTTTGTAGATCGGATAAACTCTGCAGTAAAACTGCATTAATTTTTGTTTGCTTTCCTTGTTCTTTCATCATTCTCTCATTGTCAGCCTTGCATCTTTTTAATTCGACCATGAGGCTTCTCACAGTTTCAGCTAGATTTGGAGGGGTCCCTATCGCCCTCCTTTCGTTAGACTCTTCATATCTATTGTGGGAGCCCTCCCCCACTTGATGGTGAGTCACCATCCTATATGTCTTAAATTTCCCGCGGTTAATCTTCCACTTTGTGTGCAAAAGAAAGATGTTGGTTGTTAGTCAATGTTTATATTCATTTATAACCAGTACATAATTCATATTTTTCACAAGCACACACACCAAATGAGTTTTTTCATTCTTAACTTTGACATTTCATTAAGAAGGTTAAGATAGGGGGGTTACTCCTTTTAATAGTACTTCGAGTGGAGTCTCTGCGCAACCCATTCATGAGCCCAAGTAGGCCAAGTGTTGTAACCATGCTCTGATACCAATTTGTCACACACCCACTACGGAATCCAAAATTTTTTGGCGTTTTTTCTTCTTTTCTCTGAGGAACATAGTTCCCTGAATCCCTACGGGGCCCGATATAGACCCTGCCATCCCTTATCCGCACTCATATGATCGGCAGTTATGGCCACAGGCCTTATCAGAGGGTACTCATCGACTTTTGCGATACGAGAAATCGCGATGTAGGTATTCCTTTGTTCATTTCAGGGTTTCATCCATCAAAATTTCATAGCTAGAAAATATGAGGAAAACTGACCTTTGAGAGTCCCGGGCACCAAAAAGATGAAACTCCAAAGCCACGTGTGCTAATCCATTTCAGGACTTCACCTATCGGGATTTCGCAATATGCGAGGACAAGACATTTGCCTCTAGATCTCCCAAGTGCCGAAACAACGAAACATTAATTCTAGTTGCTCTATACTCATTTCTAGGTTTCATACTTCGGGGTTTCGCAAGTCAGGATTTTGGGGGATGTGATGACAGGAGGTCTCACATAGAGGTTTCCCAGTAGCTGAAACTCTGAAATACTAACTCTAAACATGCTTCCCTATTTCGGGGTTTCCTCCATTGGGATTTCGGGATATGCAACGATAAGAGGTATCGCACTTAGGTTTCCCAGGAGCCGAAACTCTGAAATACTAACTCTAAACATGCTTCCCTGTTTCAGGGTTTCTGCCATCAGGATTTCGGGATATGCGACAACAGGAGGTCTCGCACTTAGGTTTCACGGGATCCAAAACTCTGAAAATCTTACCGACCGCCACATGCCCTTATGAATGAATGGTTTAGGTACTCTCACGGACCTTTGGATCTATGGTCCGATTTCTTTGCTGCTCACGAAGATAAAAGAAAGTGGTTGAGGCATTTAATGCCCTCATTTCTTCCTCCAATATAACGGTCGTGACTGACCTCAGATATTCTGACAGGATCTCGTTCGTCAATCGATACTTATCCACACTTTAAACTATTTTGGGGTTTCGGTTGTCGGGATTTCATGACTTGCGATCACCAGGGTTCTTTCCCTTTGATTCCCCAGGTGCCGAAATGCCGAAACGTTTACCGACCACCACGTGCCCTTATAAAAGGAAGGTCCAGATACTCCCATGGACCTTAGGGATCTACGGTCCTAATTTCTTCGCTACTTACAAAGATAAAAAGGAAAAGGGGTTGAGGCATTAATGCCCTTGTTTCTTTCTCCAATCTAACGGTCATGACTGACCTCAGATCTTCCAATAGGATCTCATCCGTCAATTGATACTTAACCACACGCTGTCATTTCAGGATTTCGTAAATCGGGGTTTCGGGACTCGAGAGTACAATAAAACTCACACCTAGAAACTCCAGGTGTCGAAGCTCCAAAAAATCTTAATTTACCCCCATGCCAATAATTCGGGATTTTGCAAGTCACGGTTTCGGGACTTGCGAGTGCAAGGGTCTCGCCCTTGGGTACTCTGGGTACCGAAATGCCAAAATGTTGGGATCTATGAGGACCATTCTCCCTCGTGCAAGAGTTTAAGGCTTAAACCACAACATCCTCCTTCGCGTCCTCAGGTAATTTACACCAAGTTTTGAAGACCAGACTGGAAGGTCTTCTCGAAGGTAAGGAAGTGGTCTCGAAAGGGTTCCTTCGTGGGGATATCTATCTAAGGCATCAGGTAGGACAATCACAGGAACAAATCTCCCAAGAGCAGACTTGAAGATATGTATTAGTTCATCATATATATACATATATAAAAATAAGCCATATGTGGTCTTTCCAATAAAAACATGTAGCCATCATTTCTGATCAACACACCATGTAGACAGTCTTGTACTGAAACCATTCATAATTGCACAGACTATGAACATACATGTCAGCATATAAATTTCAACATACAAGATATAACACTTATCAGAAAAAAACCAGGTGATGCAACTGCTGAGAGGGGTGCTCATTTCCACCCAACCGTAGGCTCAACGATTCCGAATGGATTTACCACTAGCCACCCCTGAGCTGAGACCATGATGCTGTGAGACCGAGTCTTTGTTTGCCAGTGACTGAGAATGAAGGTTACTCTCCTTCTTCTCCACTATCACTCACTCTGTATTTTCCAGAGTTCTTTTCCTCTTTCTCCCCTCGCATCTGCCCCTTGATTGCACACTCTTCCTGCCTTTTCTCTTTTCGGCAAGGTTGCATGTGGTACAATCTTCTTCGCAGTGGTCAGGTCTGAGGACTCTACGGATGGGCAGTTCACCCCGATCCCTCATTACTCATGAGGAGCCATTTACCTACCAACCTAGCGAGTCATTTAATTTGGGGCCAGCGAGCCGCTCTTGGTTCTCCGAGCCAGTGAAGTCCAAATACGGTATTAGTTTCGGTGGAAGTTAACGCCACCATTCCAGGTGCCTTCCACAACCTTTCTTCAGCCATCGTGGTGTCTTTTTTAGCACATCCCCCTCTAAGCAGTCCTACAATATATATATATATATAGATATATATATATTCATAATATTATTTACATTCATCGACCTTTTCACAAGGTCCATTCACATCACACATTCACATTTATGAGTTTGCCACAATACTTGGCCAGTATAGTTATTTTTACAGACTGGGGGAAACAGGGTGTTACAATTCCCTCCCCCTTAAAGGAACATCATCCTCGATGTTTTATCTGTCAACTTGACATGCATGTACAGATGTAAACAAAATCGGATATGCTCCTTTCATGGCATCCTCCATTTCCCATGTAGCCTCATCTGGGCCAAAATGTTTCCACTGCACCTTGACCTGTGCAATGGTTCGGTTCCAGAGTGGGGTTTCATTTCTGTCCAGTATGCATTGAGGTTGGTAATCCGGTGATGAAGTCCATGGATATGGTTTCCCATTTCCATTCTGGGATTGGTAGAGGTTGTAATAATCCTGTTGGGTGTCGATGTTCTGATTTTACTTGTTGGCATTCTATGCATTTGGCTAGGTACTCAGCTTTGTCTTTATTCAACCCATGCCAATAGAATTGTCTCCTAGTGGCCATGATCATTTTCTGGTATCCTGGATGACTAGAATAGGGTCTTTTATGTAGTTCGTCCAGTATGAACCTCTTCAAGTCGTCACAATCTGGAATGTACAATCTACTTCGGTAAGTGAGAAAACCTTCTTCTGTCATTTGGTAGTCCCCATACTTTATCCCTGTGGGATTTTGCTGTAGGTATGAGGTCACGGTCTGGAAGAATGTGTCTGTCTCTTGTGCATTCCTGATTCTTTCTTTCACATCTGTCTCACAGGTGCTCACCGCTACCAGGTGAATTGTTTTCATACTTCTGCTAAGGGCATCGGCCACCCTATTTTCCTTTCCTTTAATATGTTTGATTTCAAAATCAAACTCGCTAAGGAGGGCCATCCACCTAGCTTGTCTAGCATTGAGCTTCAGTTGGTCAAAAAAATATCGCAATCCATAGTGATCTATCATAAGTAAAAATATTCTTCCCAGGAGGTAATGCCTCCACATTTTCAAGGCATGCACTATGGCAGCGAGCTCTAGATCATGGGTCACATAGTTGACTTCGTGCTCATTCAATTTTTGGGATTCATAGAAGACCACACTTCCTCCCTGCATAAGGACTCCTCCGAGCCCTTCCTTACAGGCATCTGTGCACACGAGGAAATCCGTTTCGGGGTCGACGATCCTCAACACGGGTGCATGGGTCAATAGATGTTTCAGGGTTTGAAATCTTTCTTCACATTTTTGTGTCCATGTGAATTTTGTCCCCTTCTTCTGGAGGGCAGTGATTGGACAACTAATCTGGGAGAATCCTTTTATAAATCTCCTATAATATCCTGCTAATCCCATAAAGGATCTGATATTCAAAACATCCTTTGGGGTAGGCCATTCCATGATAGACCTGATTTTGTCAGTGTCTACTGCTACTCCTTCTTCGGATAGAACATGGCCTAAGTAATCTATTTGCTTCTGGAAGAATTCACATTTTCTGAATTTGGCATAGAGCCGATGTTCTCTTAGCACTTGCAGCACAAGTCTAAGATGCTCTTCATGCTCTTTTATGTTCTTGGAGTAAATTAATATATCGTCAATAAAAACAAGCACAAATTTGTCTAGGAATTTGTTGAGTACATTGTTCATCAAGCACATAAAAGTGGTAGGGGCATTGGTTAACCCAAATGGCACTACCACAAACTCATAGTGACCATACCTCGTTCAGAAGGCAGTTTTATGGATGTCTTCACCCTTGATTCAGACTTGATGGTATCTCGACCTCAAGTCAATCTTTGAGAAAATAGACGCACCCCCTAATTGATCGAATAGGTCATCGATCCTGGGCAAGGGGTACTTGTTCTTTATGGTTATCTTATTGAGTTGTTGATAATATATACACAGTCTAAGGGTACCACCCTTCTTTTTCACGAACAGGACTGGTGCTCCCCATGGAGACACGCTGGGCTGAATATAGCCCTTATCCATCATTTCTCTTAATTGCAACTTGATTTCAACTAACTTAGGTGTGCTCATCTGGTAAGGTGTCCTAGACACCGGCACCGCTACCAGTGCAAGTTCTATTGAGAAGTCAATGTCCCTTCTTGGAGGTAGACCCGATACCTCTTCCGGAAACACATCTCTATATTCTCTTAGGATAGGGTGATCGTCAGGGCTTGGTTTGTCACCTTCAATTGTTTTCAACACCTATATTGCATATAGGGGACATCCCTTTCGACAATACTTGATCATTTGAAGAGTTGATATTTGTCTCACAGAGACAGGTTTTTGGATCCCTTGAAGGGTTATCATTTTCCCTTCTTTACTTACACATTCTAAGGTTTTATGGTAATAGTCCAATCTGGCTTTATGGGCGGCTAGCCAGTCCATACCAATCAATAGATCATATGATCCCAGGGGTAATATGTTAAGGGTTTCTTGGGTGGGGAATTTACCCAACATTAATTGGCAGGCTGGTATAACCTCTACTACCCTTCTTTTGATGCCAGTGACTAACTGTACCAACCATGGCTTGGTATGTTTTTGTGGTTGTAGTTTACACTTATCAATAGCTTTAGGGGCTATATAACTCAAATTTGAACCAGGGTCAATCAAAATAGATAATAGATGGTTGGAAATCATACCTTCTATTTCCACCACTGAAGCTTGGTGGTCAGCTTGGTTATTATCCAAGGCTGCATAAATTTGTGGCACACTCCTGGCCACATCATTGACAGTGGTAGCTTCCTGGATGTTATAAATCCTCCGACTATTCTATTTTCGGTGTGGACAGTCTCTCAATAGATGTTATTCCTCGCAATCCTAGCATTTCAAAGGTTCTCTCTTTGGGTTATCAGTCTTCACTGATATGGGTCCAGAAGTTTTATTTCTGCTCAAGGAGGGAAAATTCTGCTGGTGTACACTCTAGGCTGGGAAGCTCATTCTTGGGTTCTTCTGATAGTTCATAAATACTAGGGATTTAATCCCCTTTTTCTGAAATCTTGAACTATTCTTCTGTTTCCATCATTCACGAGGTTTTGCTTGATGTCCAAACTATTCATGACAATAGGTTTCCTTTCGAATAGTGCCTTCTATAGTTTTTGGCTCATCAAATTCAATTATGTTCCGATAGTCCTTAGGTAGTCCACTGATGAAGCATTGTACCTTTGCATTTTCCGCCTTGATATAGGGTACATACATCAACAAATCGAGGAATTTGTTGACATATTATTCTATAGTGAGTTGTCCCAGTTTAAGTTCTTAAAACTCTTTGGTGTTCTCGTCGAAATATTTTTCCGACAAATACTTCTTCCGGAAGTATTTCTCAGATTGCTTCCAGGACAGGTCCTCTTCGCGAACCCCTTTTACATTCTTAAGATATTCCCACCAAATGGAAGCCTTTCCATTCAAGTTGAAGGTGGCCACTCGGGCCTTCAAATTTTCTGAAAAGTCATGGACTCTGAAATATTTATTTGGTCCAAGCAGCCAGGCCTCTGCTTCCTCTCCCTTCTTTATTTCACCATAGAAGGAGGGTGGTTTGGCTTTTCTAAATTCTTTGAATTTACGACCTTTGGAAGACATTTGCTTCTTTTGTTTCCTTCGGGAATAGGAACTGGTTCTGCTGCTATAAGAGCCCTTCGAATCGCCTGCTTCCTTCTCAGAGGAATCATTCGATACTTGTCCCTTATCTCTAGGGTGGACCTTTCTCGAGGTGCTTCTTTCAGTGTGGCCACTGACATGACCACGTTTTTGAGTTTCAGGTTCATGCTGCATTTGTCTTTGTAGATCGGATAAACTCTCCAGTAAAACTGCGTTAATTTCTGTTTACTTTTCTTGTTCTTTCATCATTCTCTCATTGTTAGCCTTGCAGCTTTGTAATTCGACCATGAGGCTTCTCACATTTTCAGCTAGATCTCGAGGGGTCCCTACCGCCCTCCTTTCGTCAGACTCTTCATCTCTATTGTGGGAGCCCTCCCCCACTTCATGGTGAGTCACCATCCTATATGTCTAAAATTTCCCATGGTTAATCTTTCGCTTTGTGTGCAAAAGAAAAACGTTGGCTGTTAGTCAATGTTTATATTCATTTATAACCAATACATAATTCATATTTTTCACATGCACACACACCGTAGGAGTTTTTTCATTCTTAACTTTGACTTTTAATTAAGAAGGATAAGACAGGGGGGTTACTCCTTTTAACAGTACTTCGAGAGGAGTCTCTGCGCAACCCGTTCATGAGCCCAAGCAGGCCAAGTGTTGTAACCATGCTCTGATACCAATTTTTCACACACCCACTATGGAATCCAAAAAATTTCGGCCTTTTTCTTCTTTTCTCCGAGGAACATAGTTCCCCGAATCCCTACGGGGCCTGATACAGACCCTTCCATCCCTTATCTGCACTCATATGATCGGCGGTTATGGCCACAGGCCTTGTCGGAGGGTACTCATCGACTTTCACAATACGAGAAATCCCTATGCAGGTATTCCTTTGTTCATTTCAGGGTTTCATCCATCAAAATTTCGCGGCTAGCGAATATGAGGAAAACTGACCTTTGAGAGTCCCGAGCACTGAAAAGCCGAAACGCCAAAACCATGTGTGCTAATCCATTTCGAGACTTCGCCTATCGGGATTTTGCGATATGTGAGGACAAGACATTTGCCTCTAGATGTCCTGAGTGTCGAAACACTGAAACATTAATTCTAGTTGCTCTATACTCATTTCGGGGTTTCATACTTCGGGGTTTCGCAAGTCAAGATTTCGGGAGATGTGATGACAGGAGGTCTTACATCGAGGTTTCCCGGTAGCCGAAAATTCGAAATACTAACTCTAAACATGCTTCCCTATTTTGGGGTTTCTGCCATTGGGATTTCGGGATATGCGACGATAGGAAGTCTCGCACTTAGGTTTCCCAGTAGTCGAAACTCCAAAATACTAACTCTAAACGTGATTCCCTGTTACGGGGTTTCCACCATCAGGATTTCGAGAAATGCGATGACAGGAGGTCACACACTTAGGTTTCCCAGGAGCCGAAACTTTAGAATACTAACTCTAAACATGCTTCCCTGTTTCGTGGTTTCCGCCATCGAGATTTCAGGATATGCGACGACAGAAGGTCTCGCACATAGGTTTCCCAGGAGCTGAAACTCCGAAACGCTTACCGACCGCCACGTGCCCTTATGAATGAAAGGCTTAGGTACTCTCACGGACCTTTGGATCTACGGTCCGATTTCTTCACTGCTCACGAAGATAAAAGAAAGAGGTTGAGGCATTTAACACCCTTGTTTCTTCCTCCAATCTAATGGTCGCGACTGACCTCAGATCTTCCGATAGGATCTCATCCGTCAATCGATACTTATCCACACTTTAAACTATTTTGGGGTTTTAGTTGTCGGGATTTCGCGACTCGCAATCACTAGGGTTCTTGCCCTTTGATTCCCCAGGTGTCGAAATGATGAAACGCTTACCGATTGCCACATGCCCTTATAAAAGGATGGTCCAGATACTCCCATGGACCTTGGGGGTCTACGGTCCCAATTTCTTTGCTACTTACGAATATAAAAAGGAAAAGGGGTTGAGGCATTAATGCCCTCGTTTCTTCCTCCAATCTAATGGTCGCGTCTGACCTCAGATCTTCTGATAGGATCTCGTCCGTCAATTGATACTTAACCACACGTTGCCATTTCTGGATTTCGTCAATCGGGGTTTCGGGACTTGCGAGTACAAGAAAACTCGCACCTAGATACTCCGGGTGCCGAATCTACGAAAACTCTTAAATTACCCCCACGCTAATAATTTGGGATTTCACAAGTCGGGGTTTCTGGACTTGCGAGTGCAAGGGGGCTCGCCCTTGGGTACTCTGGGAACCGAAATGCCAAAATGTTGGGATCTATGAGGACCATTCTCCCTTGTGCAAGAGTTTAAGGCTTAAACCACAACATCCTCCTTCGGGTCCTCAGGTAATTTACACCAGGTTTTGAAGACTAGACTAGAAGGTCTTCTCGAAGGTAAGGAAGTGGTCTCGAAAGGGTGCCTTCGTGGGGAGATCTATCCAAGGCATCAAGTAGGACAATCATAGGAACAAATCTCCCGAGAGAATAATTGAAGATCTCTATTAGTTCATCATATATATACATATATAAACATAAGCCATACATGGTCTTTCCAATAAAAAAATACAACCATCATTTCTGATCAAAACACCATGCAGACAGTCTTGTACTGAAACCATTCATAATTGCACAGACTATGAACATACATTTCAGCATATAAATTTCAAGATACAAGATATAACACTTATCAGAAAAACACCAGGTGATGCAACTACTAAGAGGGGTGCTCATTTCCACCCAACCATAGGCTCAGTGATTCCGAATGGATTTACCACTAGCCACTCCCGAGCTGAGACCATGATGCTGTGAGACTGAGTCTCTGTTCACCAGTGACCAAGAACGAAGGTTACTCTCCTTCTTCTCCGCTATTACTCACTCTATATTTTCCAGAGTTCTTTTCCTCTTTCTCCCCTTGCATCTGCCCCTTGATCCCACACTCTTCCCGCCTTTTCTCTTTTCGACGAGTTTGCATGTGGCACGATATTCTTCACGGTGGTCAAGTCTGAGGACTCTAAGGATGGGCGGTTCACCCCCATCCCTCATTACTCATGAGGAGCCATTTACCGACCAACCTGGCGAGTCATTTAATTTGGGGCCAGCGAGCCGCTCTTGCTTCTCCGGGCTAGTGAAGTCCAAATACGGTATTGGTTTCGGTGGAAGTCAACACCACCATTCCAGGTGCCTTCCACCACCTTTCTTCAGCCATCGTGGTCTCTTTTTCAGCACATCCCCCTCTCAGTAGTCCTGCAATATATATATATATATATA
>JZKD02S1728758.1:11046-27128 GCA_000966675.3 Picea glauca
TCTACTTCTTCCATGGGATAATCATCATATGATTCTACACAAACTATTTATAGATCTTCTTCTTCACATGTAGAGAAACATTCAACATCATCACATTTTGAATTATTGCAATCAGAGGATTGTGGAGATTATTTACCTTCATTGTTCTTGATGGAGTTGTCTTTAGTGTCTTCCTTCTTTCTTTGGTATGTCTGTTGTAGCTTTATCCATATATCCTTGGCAGAAATGCATTGTCCCATGCTCTCTTTGATAAAACTTGAGATTCCATTGAAAATGGTCTTGAGAGCCAATGCATCATTCTTCTTTTCTTCCTTTTGAGCTACAAACTTTGACTTATTCTTCAAGGGAACTGATCCACCAATAGTTGTTTTCCAAACACCTACTCCTTTGTCCTTCAAAAGAAATTTCATTTCAATTCTCCATGTTTAATAATTTTCCTCATCATGGATTGGAACTTCCTCATCCATTTCTATCTCCATGGATCTCCTCCAAGATTTTTAAGGCTTATAGTGAAGGCCTGCTCTAATATCAATTGTTGGACACATCGAAAAAACTGAGAGGGGGGGTGAATCAGTGTAGGGATCTTTTTAAACTTCCCTTCAAAAAAACTCTTTAGTTAGCAATCACCATTTACTCATCACTTATTACTATCATTTACAACCAGTTGTATGTGAACATATGTCAACAACATATATCATCAATAAGCCATCACCATAAAGAACACTAAGAACACAAGATGTAAGTACAATTTTATTTTTGTTATGGACTACAATCCTTGGGTTTATCAACAAGAACTAAATAGAGTTACAACTCCACAAGAGCACCAGCTCTGCAATGAAAGACTCAGCTTACAAAACTCAACACCAACTAAGAAGAGGATTCAATCCTCAACAGATACAAATCTATCAATAGGTATGCGACTTGTCAGTAGTGAAACATGCATATGTACGCACCCTACCAGTAGTACAACTCACGTATGTAAGAGACCTATCTATACAATAGCCTACATATGCCTTCTAATCAATTAGGTTTTTATCTCCTTGAAAAATGTAGATCATATGTAGCCTTTAGTCACATCCACTTATGTCTTTCATTGTCCAATCTATACCATAACCATTAAAAACACATTTATGCCCTCCAACAACTTACTCATGCTCCTCAACCATACAATATGAATGATACTTAATCATGTATAAGAAACTAGTGTACTATGGCAACCATATCAGTACTGAACCATAAGAGTGTGGCTCACTATATCAATCAACCAACATAACCATATCACAACAACCATACCAAGAATTCCTTAAGCATTTACCATACAATAAGAAAGAGTATCTATCAAGACAACTATGTAACCATACCATAATTTCTATGGTAGACTTGCGCCCGTAGAATTAAGATCTGGAACTTGCTTCAACCTTCAGGAACCTCGAACCAATTCACACTCGAGTCTCCATGACTTTCTCCAACTGTACACACTCTGATATTCTTCATCCCACATGTGTACACAACCTGCTTCATTGTAGCCCATGTATGTATGCGCTCTAGCCCACTGTTGCTCATGCACTCCTTCAGAAACTAGATCTTTCGAAACTTTCACCAACAAGATGTCAGACTTACGGAAACTTTGATGCATCCATGATATCCTGCAAGCACTCTCTTCCTTAGAATAGATCTTAATGTATGCTCAAAAGAGAGATTTTACAAGAGACCCTTGCCTCTTATTTATACTCTCCAAGTAGCTTCCTTAGAAGAATTCTCTTGGCCACTTTGTCCACATAGCCACTTTGTCCACAAAGTTACCTATGTCCAAATTTTTCCAATTGGCCACTTGTCCATATATCTAATAGCTACTTGACCACTTAACCCACTTTCCTCATTTTAGGGTTAACCCTCTTATAACCACTTTCCATAATTAGAAAGTTCTCCATTTACTTTATTATTTAAATAATCCTCTTTGACTTTATCACTTCACTTTATTATTTAAATAATTTCTAATTTGTAAGCACTTTGACTTATTTGACCTTTTGGGGCTTCTAGATAACATATGAGGGTCCTCCAAATTCATAAGGCCATAACTCTCAAACCGTGAGGAGTTATTTGATGTTCCACATACCACCGAAAATGGCATGACAAGTACTATCTAGGATAGTTTCACTGAAAAATTCATTGATATTCATATCATTATTCCACAATTAAGCCTGGGTTCTCTAACCATACTTCTAGGATAACTCAGTCGCAAAGCATCTTCCTGTGAGGGCTTTCACCATAAGGGGACCACTTTGGACTTCATCCATTTGTAATTCATATTAACCATGACAAGAAAATAATGAGTCATCTTTACATCAATCCAACTTGGAATAACCCATGAATGATCAATACATTTATGCATCAATCCATCTTCATCTATGAATCACATTGATCAATCCATTCACAATACATACTTCATCAATATACTATGACAAGACATTGTTCCTTTGACATCAATCCTTTGAAATCAATCATTTGGCATCAATGACAACATGATCCAACAACAATATCATTGGCACCATGTTTTTTTATTGTTTTCATCCCTTCAACAAGGGAAATATAGTATTCTTCATTATTGGTATTCCTTCCATAAACTTATCTCCAACTTTGCGGAACATGATTTAGTGCTTTATTGTGAAGGACATGTGTAATAACCACTTGACCATGGTTCAAGTAACAAGACACGTCAATGGAAAATGCCCACTTTTGTACCATTATTTATGATTCAAAGGAGATAATCATAAATCAAACAAGAAATTTTGATAAAACAAATAGGCATTTTGAAATAAAGTTATAACATCGAATAAGCTACAATACTCAAAAAAAACGAAAATATACTACAACAACAAAACAAGTGACTATTTCCTTAAAACATGGTAGAGACATTCATCTCAGCAAGCTCACCTACACAAGATCACCATAAAAACACAAAGGCAACAACACCTATAATGAAACTTAGGGAGAAGGTAGATGAAATGACACCAACAAACAAAATTGGGTGAATACAAGGATAAAAACAGGAGAAAAACTTTATGCAAACTTCAAGTTCAATAACAAAGAATTCATTTTAGTTTAAGGTTTCTCTGTGGATTCCCCGACTTCAATTATAAATTACGAATATAATAGGCTATGTTTCCAAATAAATTCTCTTCCTAAGCCACATCCAACATAAGGCATACTTTTCAAGGCTAACACCACCTATTTCACACTTATATAAGAAAGCATAATATGCAAAAGGTCGAAGAAAACTTAGATCAATCATGTACTAGAATTGAAAAATCTGTTATTGATTCTATATATATCTCTGGGAATGCTAGTCTCATTAACCAATACACAAAATAGCCCAATTACCTACTAAACAATATGTATAGGGAGAAAGAACAACTACAAATACACAACTAAAATTCTAATGTACAAGTTTCTGGGGAATCTTGAGTGTACATTTTGTGCATTGTTATGAATGCAAGTCTCAAGATAGTATTGTTGTACATTGTTATGAACCAATTCCTCATTTATTAAAAAGTGTAACATCTACCATGAATGCTTATTGAGTGGATTGTATTTATTTTTATTTTCTCCTCACTCCTTGGTATAGGTAGAAGTTCCATTTTCTATTTCATATCGTATTATGAAAAAACTCCTTTTTGATTCAGAAAAAGGATTCTTCTAGTATTTCTCAGTGTTGAATTAGATCTATGACTTATTTCCTCTTCTTGGGTTAATCCAGGTTCAGATATGAACATGTTTTGAACAAAACCCTCTAAAACTATCAACCCTCCTAGTAAACTATTAGCCCTCCTGGTAAACTCAACAGCTTTCAACCACAATTATGAACAATATTTTGCTACTACTTAGCCGAACAACAACTCAACCCCAACCTAGACCCCCTAGGTTCTTATTTATACTATTTTACAGGCTTATAGTCATTACAACCTTTGTAAAAAAATCTAACCATAATATGGTTAGGCTTGTCTCCCTCCTCACACATGGATTTTCCTCTTGCATGCTACTTTTCCTTCTTTTTATGCATGTTTCCTTCTTGCTAGTTATTGCACGTGCTCTAAAATTAGGTCTTTCCTCAAAATAGGCCTTCCCTCAAAATAGGCACACGCCCAACATGCCCCAACACTGACATGCGGCTTGTCCTGAGGCACTGAGGAAGTGGGGCTTCTTGTACTATTGTGTCCAAATTGTGGAACTTTTTTACTAGTTCCCTTCCTTTTGCCTTGACCTGCATAGCTTTTCCTATTAGCACCTCCACTGATTGTGCTGTTATATCCTCCTGCATTGATCCAGATTATTTTGGGCATGAAATGAGAGTGGATATATAATAAAGAAATGCACAGAAATATCACGTATATCCAATAATATAGCATAAATATATCAGATATGCAACCATAAACACAAAGATACATTAATACACGATTTTGTTAGAATGGTGGCATCTTATCTCTGAGAAGAGATGTGATAGCTACTCGCATTTTCCAGAATATGGTTACAATGAGGATCTGAAGGCCTTTTTACAATAAACAGGAATTCCAAAAAACACTAGACATCCAAAAACCTAACCCTAGGAGATGAAGCGCCAAAAGTCATGTGGGCCCCGTTTGGGTAAGTGAGTACATCAACTTGCCGGGGTCGTAACTTTTGCATACGATCTCTGTTTTAGGTGTGTGATAGATTGTTAGAAAGGTATCTTCAAAGAGATTCATTTTGGGGGATCAATGATGCCTTTGGCTATCATTGAGAACCTCGATCTCAAAAAAACTTCATTTGGGCCCTCAAAATGGCCTCGGAAGTTAAAACCTACTAAAAATAGTAAATTGCCAGAAAACTATTTTGAGACATTTGGAAAAAGTGAGTGGCCACCGATATCCACTTGGATCATGCATCAATGTTGTGCCCTATGTGTGTGCATGTTCCATACTTTTCTTCTCTTCCTCCAACTACAAAATCATTTGTGCTTCTTGTTCTTGGAGGGGTTCCAATTCATTTTGTCTTTCTTGCTTCATTGTCTGTATGGTTTTCAACTCTATCTTCATCTTCATCATGTCTTGAGTTCCCTTCAAGTGCTCTGTGATGTTCATTGTTTTCTGACTTTTCTTTATCTCTTGTATGGAAGTGTTGATTTCCTTCTCTTCTTGGTCCCACTGTTGGACCTTCTCGTCTTCTTCTAGGATAATCCATATCTACACGGCTCTGTTGAACAACTTTTCTACTTCCCTTGCTTCTTTCTTCATATCAACTATCTGTAGTGAATATTGTTGTTCTCTCTATTTTTGGACATCGGGAAGAGTCGTAGGACTAAGACTTTCTTTGATCTCCTCCATTTCCTACTTACATTTGTCAATTATTTGTGAGATCATGTTAATCTTCTCCTCTGCACTCCTCTCAGGTGGTTGCGCATTATCTGAGATGCGGTCGTAAACCGTTGTTAATCCATTTTCCTGTTTATCTATGCATCCTTTCTCCTCTTCTTTCTCTGAAGTTAGTTGGTCACATGTGATTTGTAGCATTTCAACAACTCCGCTTCCCATCTCCAAGTTGGTTTCATCTGCGTAGGCCCAAGATTGCACCTCTTGCATTACGTTGGCCTAGAGTCTATACAATTACTTGGTGGGTATTTGTGCTATGATGAATTTAAATTGCTCCACTTCCCCCATGGACTTTTGTGCAGTCTCTTGATCCATTATGATCATTTTTCACGTGACTGTAAAAGTATCCTTGCCTTGGACTGAAAGATGTATTGTCTCTCCTTCTTCTTTTTGCACAGGGGGTCACTGTGTCTTTTCTTATTGTTGCGTTGTGGCCCGGTCCTACCTATCTCTGTAATTGTTGGAGATTCTCATGGACTTCTATGATATTGGCCATGATCTCTTTGCGTTATGCCTCTATAATGAAAACCACTTATTCCCCCCTTATCTTGTACATTGTATGCGACTAGCTCTGCATCATCCTCTGTTAGGGTGATGACTGGGTCTTATGTGTTATACTTCCTTTTCTTGCATGCCTCTTTTTCCTACATTGGTTTCCTTATTATTTGTGAGGGTTGAACCCTACTTGTTGTACCCTAGACCCTCTCCTCTCCAGCTTGTGGAGTATCCTTCTTTTTAGTCTGTGGTTGGCTGCATGTACTTATTGTTGTTGTTGTTCTCCTTGGTTCTTTCAATATTGTGTTTCTCCCAGTTGGTTGATTTCGTGATGTAGCCGTTATAGTATTATCTATCGGGTTGTTTTTTCTCACTAAAGAGCTTTCTTTAGCCTTGACCTTAGTCCTGGAGGATTACACCGTGATTTTCCTTGCTACTGCTTTTGATACTAGCATCTTCCACTGCGTAGGCCAGTCTTTAACTATCCAGTCTACTTCTTCTTTGGTGATGCATACTGCATTTCTAGACATACCTTATTTGGATCCCTTATAGCCTGGATCCACATGTGGTGTTGGGATGCCTTGAACTTAGCTATCCCTTCGGTCTCTTGGATCACCTCCACAGGTATGCTCTATATATTCATTGTGCATTTTTGTATCTCTTCCAACAACATTGCAAAAACTGTGTTGTTTGCTTGTTGCGTCTTGTTATCCTTGGCTTGCCAGAGGGACTCATATCTGGCCACATAACATTTCCCCATCCTATCCAAGAATGTTGAGAATTTTGGCTCCTTCCATCCTGCCAATGCTATCAGAATGATCATGCAGGAGTAATGGAACCCAGTTCCATTATCCTGCAGGTCTCTACATTCTATCAAAAACTGGTTCAGTAGGTATGGCACCCAACTGAACATTACTCCTTTCACGCACTTCACAACTACTGCAATAACGCCTATTGACTCTTCTTATTTTCATCATTTCCTCGGTAGTTTCAAGCCATGAGATTGTTTGAAAACCTTACCACATTATCATTGATATCCTTGAGTATGATGTCGTTATTTCCCCGACTAGTGCCAAACTGTCCTTTGACCAACTCTGTTATTTCCTTCTTGTGCACCTTGTTATCTAGGTATTCCTCTGGCTGCGCATCGAATGTTGTTAGTCCTGTGATTTTGGAAATCAGTGCCACATCTATATGTACCGGCCTATCCATCCACAAGATGCTTCCATGTATGCGGGTGATTAGTTATTTGACACATAGCCCAACATTCTCACCACACCCAAAATGTGGTATATTCAATAGGTTCATAATTCCCAAGTTATACAGCCCAATTATTCACTACGCGAGATCCATTATTGGTTTACCCAAGGGTCCAATTTACCCTATGTTTGTTAAATAAGTCTCCTTGGAAAAATATGGGAATTTGGCCACATCGTGCACATCATGGTCTATGTACCTATGTTTTGGTACCTTTCCTAGCATATCATCCACAGTGATCAATGTGTCTAGGAGATAAGGGAGTGTAATATTCATGGAGTCATGTGCCTTCCTTTTCTGCCCCACAGAAAATGGGCCTGCCTCTGTTGGGTCTTCATCCTCTTCTTCCCTTTCGAACTTCGACCGATCGATGATATCCTAAAATAAAACTTCCTCGCCTTCATGGGTCTGTCACGGTTTCATTGTTTTGTTAGGCTTCGCATGTGTCTCAGGGTTAGGGTTTGAAATACCATTTAGGGTTAGGGTTTGAAATACCAGCTTATCTCTGAGAAGAGATGTGATGGCTACTCGCATTCACTAGAAGATGGTTACAGTGAGGCTATGAAGGCCTTTTACAATAAACAGGAATGCCAAAAAACCCTAGACATCCAAAAACCTAACCCTAGGAGATGAAGCGCCAAAAGTCATGTGGGCCCCATTTGGGTAAGTGAGTACATCAACTTCCCCGGGTCGTAACTTTTGCATACGATCTCTGTTTTAGGCGTGTGATAGATCATTGGAAAGGTATCATAGAGGAGATTCATTTTGGGGGCTCAATGATGCCTTTGGCTATCATTGAGAACCTAGATCTCGAAAAACCTTCATTTGGGCCCTCAAAATGGCCCAGGAAGTTAAAACCTACTAAAAATAGTAAATTGCCAAAATTGCCAGAAAATTGTTTTGAGCCATTTGGAAAAGGTGAGTGGCCACCGGTATCCACCTGGATCATGCATCACTGTTGTGCCCTATGTGTGTTCATGTTCCATACTTTTCTTCTCTTCCTCCAACTGCAAAATCATCTTTGATTCTTGTTCTTGGAGGGGTTCCAATTCATCTTGTCTTTCTTGCTTCTTTTTCTATACAGTTTTCAACTCTATCTTCATCTTCTTCATGTCTTGAGTTCCCTTCAAGCGCTCTATGATGTTCATTGTTTTCTAACTTTCCTTTATCTCTTGTATGGAAGTGTTGATTTCCTTCTCTTCTTGGTCCCACTATTGGACCTTCTCATCTTCTTCTAGGATAATCCATATCTACACAGCTCTGTCGAACAACTCTTCTACTGCCCTTGCTTCTTTCTTCATATCAACTATCTGGAGTGAATATTGTTGTTCTCTCTGTTCTTGGACATTGGGAAGAGTCATAGGATTGATCCTTTCTTTGATCTCCTCAATTTCCTACTTACATTTGTCAATTGTTTGTGAGATCATGTTAATCTTCTCCTCTGCACTCCTCTCAGGTGGTTGCGCGTTATCTGAGATACGATTGTAAACCATTGTTAATCCCTTTTCCAGTTTATCTGTGCATCCTTTCTCCTTTTATTTCTCTGAATTTAGTTGGTCGCATGTGATTTGTAGCATTTCAACAACTTCGCTTCCCATCTCCAAGTTGGTTTCATCCACACAGGCCCGAGATTCCACCTCTTGCATTATGCTAGCCTAGAGTATGTACAATTACTTAGTGGGTATTTATGCCATGATGAATTTAAATTGCTCCACTTCCCCCATGGAATTTTGTGTAGTCACCTGATCCATTACAATCATTTTTCACGTGACTGTAAAAGTATCCTTGCCTTGGACTGACAGATGTATTGTCTCTCCTTCTTCTTTTTGCACAGGGGGTCACTATGTCTTTTCTTATTGCTGCGGTGTGGCCTGGTCCTACCTGGCTTCGTAATTGTTGGATATTCTCATGGAATTCTATGATATTGGCCATGATCTCTTTGCGTTATGCCTCTACAATGCATACCACTTCTTCCCCCCTTATCTTGTACATTGTACGTGACTAGCTCTGCATCATCCTATGTTAGGGTGAAGACCAGGTCTTCTATGTTATACTTCCTTTTCTTACATGCCTATTTTTCCTACATTGGTTTCCTTATTATTTGTGAGGGCTGCACCCTACTTTTTGTACCCTATACCCTCTCATCTCCAGCCTATGGAGTATCCTTCTTTTTAGTCTGTGGTTGGCTGCATGTACATATTGTTGTTGTTGTTCTCCTTAGTCATTTCAATATCGTGTTGCTCCCAGTTGGTTGATTTCATGTTGTAGCCATTATATTATTATCTATCAGGTTGTTTTTTCTCGCTAAAGAGCTTGATTTATCCTTGTCCTTAGTCCTGGAGGATTACGTCATGATTGGCCTTGCTACTGGTTTTGATACTAGCAACTTCCATTATGTAGGCCAGTCTTTAACTATCTAGTCTACTTCTTCTTTCATTATGCATACTACATTTCTAGACATACCTTATTTGGATCCTTTATAGCCTGGATCCACATGTGGTATCGGGATGCCTTAAAATTGGCTATCCCTTCAGTCTCTTGGATCACCTCCATGGGTATGCTCCATATTTTCATTGTGCATTGTTATATCTCTTCCACCAACATTGAAACAACTGTGTTGTTTGCTTGTTGCATCTTGTTATCCTTGGCTTGCCAGAGGGACTCATATCTGGCCGCATAAAATTTCACCATCCTATCCAAGAATGTTGATAATTTTGGCTCCTTCCATCCTACCAATGCTATCAGAATGATCATGCAGGAGTAATGGAACCCAGTTCCATTATCCTGCAGGTCTCTACATTCTATCAAAAACTGGTTTAGCAGGTATGGCACCCAATTGAACATTACTCCATGTTGAATCCATGTTGGGGTTCTCGTGTTCAAATGAAAAGGTTACTATGAAATTCTATTGTAAGCTTGTCCACTCTGTAGTACCTCTGTGCATCTCCTAGTCTATATACCAGTTTCCTAGAATTCCTTCCAATATATGGATAAAGTGATGAGGCCATTACTCTAGTGGTGCCATCCTCCATTGTGCCTTACACTTCTCTAAGTGTTCAACTGGTGTTCCATGTCCATTATACCTTTGCATTTTATTACTCCCCTGCTCTGCGCCAAATATAATGCACAATAGTCTTTTACATTGGTACCAATCCTGAATGGTTTCTTTGTGCACACCCCACGATCTTGCAGGTGTGGTCTTGAGTGCTATATATAGGGCTAAGAGCCTCTAATTTTCTAATACTTCCTCTTCATATTTTTTCAAAAATTCCTCTAAGTCATTTAACCCATGAAAAATGGGAGGTTCTCTTATCTCTGTACCAACCCATCTTACTGAGGAGTCTATTCTTGCACACCTCCTTGTGGAAACTTCATGTAACCTCTGTTGTCAATTCCCCTAACCCATGTTTTAGTCAAAATCACATGATGTAATGATTCTCCAGTTGAGTACCCCATTTGCAGTTGGTTTAACATAATCCTCTTCTCATGCGATGGTTCTATATAGCTGGCTTGTTTCCTCCAGATCCAAACAAGTGGGTTCTACAAAACTTTCTCTTTGATGGATCCAATTGTGCAATGACTCTATATTCACCTAATTCAAACAACATTTTACTTGTCTTCAGGTTGACTATAGTCTGTTTATCAAATTCCCAATCTGGGCCAAGGAATTTTAGGTAAGGTGTTGTGTCATATACTATCTCTATTACTTCAAAGTATGCTATAATGTGCACTCCATACAAATATACTATCACACTTTTAATCCTTCCAATTGGTAGCACTCTGTGTTGATTTTCTAATTTCATCTAGATAGGTGAATAGCCTAGTGTGGGTTCTCCCATACACTACCATGTCTTCTTAGGTAAAACATTTACTTAAAAGCCTAAACTTAGTATGATATCACCCATACAAAAATCCCCAATGTTGGCATTCAATCTGAATTCTTTGCTTGTCCTTCTTCTTGTATGGAGATGACTGACTATTTTCTGTTCTAACTTTCCTTTTTCCTCTGTGTTACATATTTCTAGTAGATTTTGTAAGATCTTAATAGATGATGGATCCTTCAATAACTTAACACATGATTTTAGAAATTTTTTTATGTTACTTACTTTCTCTAACAATTGTGCTTCACTGATGTGGTCGATTGAGGAGGGAATTTCATGCATTGGTGAGTTCTAAGTTTGTTGTGTTACTCATGTAGATGCAACATTTTTCTTGAGAAACTCCTGTCTAGCCTCCTTGAATGTTTCCTTTTCTTTTCATGCATCAAACTACTTTTGTGGCTTAGTATTATTCTTAACCCATTGGTGTTGCACTGGATCTTGATTTACTACGTCTGATCTTGTCTTGGATCCTCCTCGAGTGACTATATTGATGTTTCTCCCATTATCCCTGCCTTCTGCAGAGATCCATTTGAACTTCTAGTTGTTCTGGTTCACTTTTCCTGGGATCTTTCCCAAGAATGTTGGAGAGTCTTATGTATCATGGTTTGATGCACGAAAATACATACATGTCGTTGGTGGAAGCAGACACTCCCTTGCATAATGTCCTGGATGTTGGAAGATGTGGCACACTACTGGTCCTCTGCCTCATTCAAATCCTCCTCCACCTATGTATCCACCTCGATCTCCTCGTGGTGCATTGTACTGAGGTACCTGATTATATTGTGTTGGGTTATACTGTGGCTACAAGTTGTTGTATTCTGGTTGCACATTTTTATACTACTACTCTGCATTATTGTATGGTGGTGGTGCCTAGTTGAACTGAGGTTCATATTGTAGTTTCATAATTTCTTCTTTCACCCTATAAGTATCTGAATTCCTTTCTCTCATCAGCTCCATTTTCCTACAATCCTTATCATCATGACCCAATGATTTGCAAAAATTGCAGTATGGGATTTTAGGTATTGTCTTATACTTCTGTATCATTGGAAAATGATATGGATCATTCCCATGTGTTTTACAAATATTGCACAATGGTCCTCCTATTGGCAAAGGATTTGGTACTCATGTTGCCATGTATTGCGTGAAAGTTGGACATTTGTTCTTTTGGTGTCCTTCCATCATGCATGTGGTACACCAAACAACTTCTCTTTTCTCTTTTCCCTTGTTTTGGTTAAGCTAAAATGTTACATTCTTTAGATCCTCCTTCAACTCCTCTATTGTTGGATCTGTCTTCTGCTACTAGTTCTCTTCCAGTTGTAAGTCTACCTACAAATCCTCTGCCCGAGTTTGGAACTTTTGTTGTCTTAATGGGTATTTCAAATGTGGTAGAAGTGAGTTCACAAATAGATGTCTATGTTGCATGTCAGTCATGACATATTTCAACTTACCTTTGAGATTCGTAAACCTCTGATCAATCTCCCAAACAAACTCACATGGTTTTTTCCCGATTTCAATCATTTCATTCATGTACTGATCTTTTAAGATGTGCTTCTGAAATTCATTTATCAGTATTTTTTTCACATCTATAATAGTCCTTGTTACTCCTAGTGGACTATTTACATCTAGGCTCATGTACCAATTCAGTGCATGGTCTCTTAGTGTGATAACTAACTACGCAAGTTTTGTATCCTCGTCTGTGTTTTTCTTTGCTTCCCATATGTTCTCGTAGATGAATAAGTGCTTTCAGGGTCCTTTGATACCTCTCCCAGAAATTCGGGTAACCTGATCATGGGATCATGTCCCGCCATCTTAAATTGTGTCTAACTACTACCTTCGCATGGTGTAGATATTTGATTGTTGTTGACAATAAAAATCACAATGAGGATTTTGCCTGAAAAGTATTGCTAAAGCCTATTATTATAAGCTAACGAGATATATAATACTAGTAGGTGGGACCCCCTTGTAGATTGGGAGATCAAGTCTGGTTCTTATTTCATGTTTATGATGTTGTTCAACAATACTTACAGGGTTCTACATGATTGATGAAATCTTGGTTTTATTAGAGACTGATAATGTCTATTATGTGTTGTTTCTAATTGATCTAAGCTCTAAATTCGATATTATGTGAATGGATTATATCGACTATTATCACATTGATATTATCACCATGATTTGTTACATGTTGCACCTACACAAAACACATGTTAGTCATGACAAAAAATAAAAGAAATATGGAACAAATCCAATGGAAAAAAGGTCTATCATATACTATGCTATGATATGATACATTATATGCAAACGAATTTAAAAGTATTGTTGTTAGTCCTAGCTAACAAATTTAGTGATTATACAATTTATTGAGTTATATGAAAACATGGTTGATATGTGTTATGGTATAGTTGGCAATGGATAAATGTGATATGGGGTGGCACATTTGACAAGTGATGGATGTTAAGTTCGATGCATAGATTTATTAAATTGATTAATAGAGGATTGGATGGCGTGTACTAAGGAATTGAATGAGTGGAGGATGGAGGCGATGTGCATTTACTGCACGTCACTCCATACCCCTTCCACTGGACGTCGCCCTAACTTGTCTATTGTTTAATTGTGTTTCACAGTGGTTAGGCTCCGATCTTCAAAAAAAGGAAGAACTAGTCGGCCAAGCTCACGTTTTTAAGGTTTTCTTGGTCACAGGTATGTCTTTTTTTCCATCCATGAACACTCTCTGGTTATGAAATAGATATTGGATCGATGATGTATGGGCCTGTGCTTTTATTAAGACTGGCAACTGTGTAAACTTGTGATATTTCTATGGAATGGATGCCTTGTGTGGTTTTCATTGCAATTATAGTCGAAGTCACAGTTTCATTAATCATTACGAGTGCTAGAAGCCATGAAGGCTCTCTTCCGTCCTTATTGGTTTTTGGTTGAAGGTTTTCATTCGGTCCAGATTGGCTTGCTATCTCCACACATTTTGTGTCACCATACCCAATCATTTTGTTGTTATGGGGTTGTTGGGTTTGAACCGCCTTGTGTCACTGTGTCTCATTTCACTCAAGTATGGGTTCGTTCATGCTACTTATGTTTTCACGGTGGGTTATGATGGCTATTATGCCAAGAGATTTTCTTAATATTGATCGTTATATCTTAGCTCTGTTTCATCTCAACGTTCTTCGATTCATTGGGAAAACCATGAGGGTTATACCCTACTTGTTCTTGGTGTTATTATGGACCAAAATGAAGCTTCTACTCCTATGTTCATAGTCTCCTCTATCTCGTGAATTGTCACCCTATATGCGAAGTTATTGGTGGTATGGAATCTATGTCCACCATATGGTCTCGAAGGTTCTCACCTGTTGTTGGGGGTCAACTCCAATATCCCTTTGTTGGTCCACAGAGCGAACCCGTGATTGTTCAAATCTCAGTTTTAATAAATGGATCTCGTTATATCCTGTCGAGTATATTGTTGATTGTTATGAGCTGGTGGGGTATCATCGATAGTGATTGATTGTTGGCTCGTCTCTAATGATTATGTTGACAGTAGTTTGGGTCATTGGTATTTAGTCACTACATTGGTTATTATAACAGTCGAATCGATATCCCAACATGGTTAATTGGTTGAATTAAGGAATGCTATTGAATACACAGTCGTTGTCTCTTATATTGTAATTATTGAATTGTTAATCCAACATTAGTTATGATTGATTAAGTCACAACGATGCTTCGTGTGTGATGCGTTGGTATGTGTGGGATTCCTACAACATGTTTAAGTTGAATTGATGGTTGCTGCTACAATGTGTTTTAATTTCCAATCGGGAGTATTGCAATTTAAAAAATCATGATAGTTGTAACTTGGTTGTCCACTGCACATGTTTATGGATATCGTTGGTCACACCATCATAGATGGGCATGGGTCTTTAAACAGTATGGTTTTTTTGTAATTTGATCGATTTGAGAAATGGGATTGGGCATATTGTTGCTGCCTCGTATTGGATTGATAGCTCAACATTGTTTGATGTTTAGATTCAGAGTAATTAGACATGTACAGTCATAGAGATGCTCTTGCATTTTGTTGAATGGTCTATGTATCCCACAACATCGTATGCATTTTAAATGGTGATTGTTGTTACTATCTATTTAAATGGCAAGTCAGGATTATTGCAAATTGAAATATTAATGATTTTGTTTGATTGTCCACTGTGTATGTTTGATGAATATCATGCATCATAGCAGATATAGGCATGGGTTATGTGACAATATGGTCTCATTACAATTCAATTGTTAAATGGAATTACGGGATGAAATCAGGCATAATTTTGTGTCTGTGTTTGATTAATGAAATAATTCAGGGACAATGGTTGATGTTTTAGATGCTGAACAAAGTGGAAATAAGTGACTGTGTCCATGTTAAGAACCAAATATCAATATAGCATAGAAAAACCTTAGAAAAAGTACTCAACACCTTGAAAAAGAGATAATTTCAGATAATAAGCCTCTTCAAGGGGGCAACCTCATTTTACCCAACTTAAATGTTCAAGTAAAAGATGATTCAAAATGAAAATGTCTCCTTGGTATATATAGGAGATTAGGAGGTATAATTACAACTAATGGCCTAAAGCCGACATAAATAAAATAAAATTACTAATATAATATGCCCAAATTAAGGGGTAATGAGCCAATATTAGGGCTTAACATACCCCTCCCCTTAAGACAAGTGTTGTCCGCAATGCTTGAGTAACTCTGGATGATTCTGTATAAAATACTCATCTTCCCAAGTGGAATCTTCAGCCTATAGTTTCCTCCATTTAATGAGATACTCTGAAATGGATCTATTCCTCAGTTGGAAAATTCTTGTCTCAGTGATGGCTTGAGGCTCCAATATGATTTTTCCTTCCTCGTCAAGTTTTGGAAATATAGTTTGAACTAGGATATTGTCGCCTATAACCTTCTTTAAGCATGAAACATGGAAAATTGGGTGTACTCGTGAAGATGCAGGCAGCTCCAATTTGTATGCCATAGTACCAATATTTTGCAACACCTT
>JZKD02S1728758.1:65436-82254 GCA_000966675.3 Picea glauca
AACAAAGTGATAATATATTAACAATTTATATGTAAAAGAGTTGAAACTGTAGCACATGTCAAACCTAGAAAATCACCAATTGGAGAGTTGTCATCTAATGGAGCATATTCCAAGGAAGGAAGATCACTAGAAGAAGATCCTATATCTGTAATATAACAATGCCATCTTCATTAGAATCCATACTAGAATATAAAATAATACAGACTTGAAACTATTGAAATATTGTGTAACTACAAATAATATTCTTATCCCCTTTTGCAGATTGGTCAAACCCTAATTTTGATATGAAAATTAAGAAGTCGACCCCCAGGCAAATTAAAGTTGTTCTAACCACCCAAAAAGACAAGTTGGCCCTACCAATGAAGAGACACCTCCTTTCAACACTTTCCAGTTTGTATAAATAAGGGAAGCCAACACCTCATTTGTTCATTCACTCAGCTCACTCATCTAGTGCATAAGTATTGAAGGAAGTTGTAGTTACCAATTGTCAGAAGAAAGAAGAGAGAGAAACACATTGCTTGGGAGAGGATATTCTCTAGTGTTTGGTTTATTGTCTTGGCAATGGATTGGCTATGGTTCTTTGATTATTTTTTGGTCTAGCATCATGGTAGTTTGTCTCTCATAGAGAGAGAGTTATTTTGGTACTGTACTTGGTTATTGAATCTATATTAAAGAAGTTTTTTTGGGTTTTCTTCGACTTGAGGGTTTCCCAGGATAAATGTTGTGTATCTTGTGTTTGTGTTTCTCCTAGTGATCCTATCTATGTTATGGTTATCTAGTAAATTGAAAAAATAACCTAATAATAGCTTAAAATTTAACATGGAATCAGAGCTAAGCTGATGAGATCACCTTTCACTGGATAAGAAAAAACGTCACTATTGTCGTACAAGAAAAATAGGGATTTTTATTGGAGATGAATTTTTGCCTAAAAACCATACAGAAAAGTGCACCCTACCCTAGTGAATATTTTGGCACCTTGAGCACACCTTTTTAATGGACATAACTCCTGAAAAGTGAAACCCTATTTTTCACTAGTACCAGAAAACTAGAAATATCGGAAGCACCAGAAAACCAGAAGTACTAGAAAACTAGGAAACCAGAACCAATACCAGTCTAGATTTCTGCAAGATCAATTTCAAGGGGTAAAATTTGGAATTTTCAGAAACTGACTATACCAACATACTCGCTTCAGTCCAACACATCTTTTGGTGAGTTAAGTTTTCAAATCCAAGAAATTTGTTTTTTCTAATATTTCTATATCCTAGGGGCTAGGGTTTCTACTGTAAGAAATAATGGCTATCAGTATGAGGGTAGAAGACAGGATGGAAGGATATGAAAATGTCAGATCTTGGAAGCATTGGTTGCAGATGATTCTAGAAAATAATGATCTCCTAGAACATGTTATAGTGGGTGTACCAGAACTAGAGGAAGAAGAGCAAAATACCAAGCACAAGATGAATGAAAAGAAAGCAAAGAAAATTGTATCAGATTCAGTAAAGGATCACTTGATCCCTCATATATATGAACTACAGACAACAAAGAAAATGTATGAATCACTCATCAGGTTATATGAAAGAAAAGACATTAGCCAGAATCTTACCTTAACAAATTAGCTTCGTAATATGAAGATGGAAAACTCAAAATATGTCTCATCTTATCTTATGAGACTTTCTCATATTAGAGATCATCTTGTAGCTATTGGAGATGAAATTAGTGAAAAATAGCTTGTAACCATAACTCTAAATGGGTTTCCAACATTTCGGATTCCTTTTGTACAAGGAGTGTGTGCAAGAAGCAAGTTACCCAAGTTTGATAAGTTATTGGCAGATTGCACACATGAAGAATCTAGACTTACAAACAAATAGAAGAGATTAATTGTTGACGAAGAGGAATCTTTTACAGTTCAAAAAAAAATAGAAGAAGTTCCTGCAGGAAGAACAATAAAGAATCTAACTCCATAAGAGTTCCAGATAAGAAGAAATATATTTCAAAGATCAGATTCTACAACTGTCAAAAGTTGGGACACTTTTCTTATGACTGTCCTCAAGGAAAAGGGAAAATAAAGCATCAAGCACATGTGGAAGAGGAAGAGGAATCTCCTCCCTCAAAGAAAGTTTTAGTAGAAATTGGTGATTATGCACTTTAAGTTGAAGATAGTTGATCTAAAGAAAGATAGCAAATGGTGGAGTCTGTGGAGCCTCCCTACACAAAAACAAAAGATAAGTATTCATGTTTAGTTTTAGTATCTTGTTTACTTTAATACTTTATCATTACAAGTTAGATTTTTGTGAGAATGTTAATTAACGTCGTTTTATTTAAGTGTCTATGCAGATTTATGAAGGAAGTATCAAAGAAGAGGGTAAAGAAAGAGATAAAATATGTATTTTAGGTATGATCACTCATGAGAGTGACAAAGGTATGTGTTTAGCTATGATAGTAAGGGAAAATTTGGTAATTTCATAGCTAGAGTGAAAAATATTTCAAAAGTCTTATTCATGATTAGGGTTTCTGATATGTACATGGTTGAACACATTTTTCTTAAGAAAAGATGTGTACTACTTTGATAGAAATCATGATATAGCTTTATTTGATTACTGCTTATTGTTACTGACTGATTGGCTAAGTGACATATATCATAAAGCATATTGTAAGTAAGTTTACAGGTCTTGGAAGAAAGGACTTATGCCTTGACCTGTAGAAGTTAGACAACATGAGAAGGACTTATGATATGGTGACAGTTAGTAAAGACTAGACAATATCCAGTATTTATATAGGAGCAAGAGGCTCCTAAAGGTGTAGAACATAAATGTTCAAGATGAAGAGAAAGATGGATACTCAGATATAGTTGATGAGATGAAGGTAATTGCAGGTTGCTCCAGTACCATTCTTATTGATGTAGAGGGAGTTGGTTGATCCAGTATGAAGTCAGAAAGAAATAAATGTTCAAACTCAAGAAGGCACCCAGGATATTACAGAAGAGAACTTCAAGGATGAGTAATGAGATATTTTGATGAATATGAAAGGTATCCAGTATATGGATGGTTCCCAACAAATGGGTGGCATGGTATTATACCATGAAAATATTTTGTACCATGGGATATTTTTTCAGATCCCATAGCTAGACCTTCGTAGAGAAGGAATGAGCAATCCCACAGGTAGAACTTCATAGAGAAGGAGAAAGGAAGAAACCTTCGTAGAGAAGGAAGAGACCTTCATGGAGAATGGGAATGAGAAATTTTCCAATGTTGGCCTCTGTCCAAGTGTTGAGTTTTGGATACTCTAGGGACATGCTAGAATACCCTCGTATAGAGGGGTGTGGCCACCCTTGTAGAGAGGAGTGTGGATGCTTCTCTAAGGGGAAACAGGAAGATACCCTCCTCTATCCAAGGATTGAGTATCCTGGAACAAAAACCTTTACAATGTGGAATGGTTAGTTGGCTCTTAAGGTTTGTGTCGTGATCCTACATGGATCATGGAAAGGGATTCTAGTCTTGCCCAGGCTAGCATCTTAGCTTCTCTAGTTCATGTGAGATGACTAGGAGTGAAGCTATTGTAGAATTCCTCCCTAGTGGATGGGTGAGATAGATGACTACAAGAGAAGGGAGAACATAAAAGGAATGGAAAACTCATAGAATATATTTTGTGTGAAGATAAGACATCTTATGTGTGAAGATAAGACATCTTTTGTGTGAAGATAAGATATCTTTTGTGTGAAGATAATAAAGAGTATCTTTTCCACGAAGATAAAGAGAACAAAACTTATTTAATATGGATTCATGGAGAACCAGTCATTGATTGTGATGCCAGATGAACAAGTGGATTATATTGATGCCTCATGTTACCTAGTTGATGATGTTTCCTAGTTGATGATGTTTACCAGTTGATGATGTTACCCAATTGATGATGTTGCCAAGTTGATGATGTTACCTAGTTGATGATGTTATCTAGTTGATGTTGTTGTCCAATTGATGATGATTATCTAGTTGATGATATTTCCCAGATGATATTATTCAATTGATGATGACATCCAGTGACCTGTCAAAAGATAAAGAATATCCTTCTTGTTAAGAGGGAGTGTTGAAATATTGTGTAACTGCAAAGAATATTCTTATCCGCTTTTGTGGATTAGTCAAACCCTAATTTTTATATGCAAATTAAGAAGTTGGTCCCTATGCAAATTAAAGTGGTTCTAACCACCCAAAAAGACAAGTCGGCCCTACCAGTGAAGAGACATCTCATGTCAGCTCTTTTTAGTTTGTATAAATAAAGGAAGCCAACACCTCATTTTTTCATTCACTCAATTCACTCATCTAGCGTGCAAGTATTGAAGGAAGTTGTAGTTACCATTTACTGGAAGAAGGAAGAGAGAGAGGCACATTTCTTGGGAGAGGATATTCTCTAGTGTTTAGTTTATTGTCTTAACATTGGATTGGCTATGGTTATTTGATTATTTTATGATCTAGCATCATGGTAGTTTATCTCTTGTATAAAGAGAGTCATTCTAGTATTATACTTGGTTATTGAATCTATATTAAAGAAGTTTTGCTAGGTTTTCTTCCCCTTGATGGCTTCCCAAGATAAATGTTGTGCATCTTGTGTTTGTGTTTCTCTCAGTGATCATATCTATGCTATAGTTATCTAGTAAATTGAAAATAAACCTAATAATATATTTAACTTTAACAGAAACATGGATTACATCAATTGGGAGTCCCACAAAATGTACCTATAATGGTAGGAAAACTAGAATGACATTGCATATGTCTACGTCCTTGGATTGAAGCAACAATAGTGGATTGTTGCACCTCTGCAAACATCCACCTATTTCTCCATTAAAAACATGGTGATGTATATATATACTAATATTAACATATTGATCTCACCACTCTACAAAAATCACTTGGGATAATAGAGGATGCATTTTTGACACAAGGACGACCCCGCTTGTTGAGGTGTGGAGATGAAATGGTTCATATTCACATGCAGAATCGGTTTCCAATCCACCACTTCTGTTACTTCTTTTGTTTTTCTCTTTAAGGCTAAGGAATATTTTCTTCCTCCTAAAATATGTCTCAAAAACTCCCAACCCAATAGTGAAATCATAATCCATAATGTCAAGATTGTTGGCATCATCCAACATTTTTTTTACCAAACCAATCAACTGTTCGATCTTGCTCAAAGTGGAAGGAGGATTGTTTCGAAGCAACTCTAGGTAGCCAAACAACTCCTCTCTAGCCAACTTAAGTCCCTCGACATCTTGATCAACATTGTCTTTAGCCATAATAGTTGTGCTAGCATCTACATCAAGGATTTACTCCTCTATAATTATCTAAGGAGGGGCATTGAATGAGTTGGGTGTTGCATCCTGGTCCAATAAAGGATTTGAATCTCCTAAAGAAGAATACAAATAATCCACATTTATGGATGTTATTGGATAACTCAGTAAATGCGGACATGAACTAATCTCCCTAGATCCATCTAGATCTAGAAAAAAACATGACAAGACATGGCACTTTCCCTAAGTTACAATCATTGATCTTACTACCAAAGAAAGAATTGATGACTTACCTTTGAGATCGGTTCCTTATATTTGTGTTGTTTCTGCTTTGCTCTGGTGCTCTTATGATATTGATCCTACAGTGAGACACAAACCAACCAAAGTGAAAGCAGTAGAAGTATATTCAATGATGACCTATGCATATGATCAAGGAATTATGCAATAAAATAAAGATAATTCTATGGGAAAGAAGCATGCCACTGTATTATATTAATAATAGGAATAGATATTACAACCGGATGCCTTGATGTTGCAAGGTTCCTTCCAACAATTCCTTACTTCCCATACACTTCTTACTCCAAGGATTATGAGACCATGGTTCTGATAGCTACTCACAATATATCCTGACAAAGCAAAGCTCAAGGCCAATATAACTAAGATAACAATCCCAAGCCAAAAACAACTCAATCATTTTAATCTCAAGCCAAGCTAACTAACTTTCTCCATGAGAGTTCCTCTCATTTTATAAGTTGAAGAGGATAAGGTGAGGAGGTTAGGATGATCCCACTAAATCATGAAAGTGAGTAAGATCCAAACCATTCGGAGGCCACCTTAGCATAAAAGCTTCTCCTTCTAGAACCATCGAGAAAATGATTATTTTTCCCATGTATGAAGGCCGCCACGACCTGGCTATAATGCAGCCTATGGAAATGTTGTGCCCTATCTATAGTGCATCATGTGGAAATCAGGCATTTCCACACCGTAGCTATGGTGTAGCCCATGGAAATCCTCCAAAATAAGGTTTTTACAGAGAAAAACACAACTTCTCTCAGGCAAAGTTCTTCTCCCTTCTTTCTTCGGGAATTTAGGCCACTGACCCCTCTGAAGGAAAAAAAGAGGTTTACATCATTAACAGTCATAGGGATGATAAAAATAATGTGTAACAAAGAGCCCCCCAAAGTATGAAGTTATAATAGAGTGATAGCTGATATACTTTGTCGAGTGTGTTTAGGGAATAAGGAACACGTCGGCTGGAAACCTGCCAACAAACAAGGAAATGCAGTACAATAATATATCATCACTGAGGTAGGCATTCCCATACTCAGAATACAAATGACCCAAAGCATAAATGCCAACATGTGAATATCCATGTCAAGTAATACAGGTCATGGCCACCAAACATACACTGTGGATCCATGCCATTATGACTCTAATACAAACATAGCCACACAAATACACTGTGGATATATGTGTTAAAGAATAAAATTTGAACATATCCACGAGGCATACAATGTGGATCTATGCACCAGTACAAAATGAATATACTCCAACACAACCTGAATCTGTGAGAAAAGATTTAGGGTCTTCATCTCCACCACTCTATAGTACAAATCTAACCATGTGAATACATGTGTTGAAGTCGAACATGGTAGAAACCACTTGATTACCGGTCAATGATGAGAATCATTAACAAGTGCATGGGAAATCCCCATTAATGTTAATGACTCCCAAGGGACTCTAGTACAATCCAAGGAATGCGAATTAATGAGCTGAGGTAGAACACTCAGTGGAATCTCTCGATCAGGGGTCAATAATGAAAACCCATTGTTGAAATCAAGGAAACTCGCCATTGAGGCATGCAAGTTCCAAGGTACCAATTAGTTTCTAAGTCTAAATGCTAGATAATGAGTTGAAGTCGATAGAAAAAGACTTGTCACAAGAGGGCCTTAATGTATCCCCCATCAATGACACAAAACAAGTGATTTAGTTTGATGTAGATCAGAGTAACAAGTGATTCAGGACTGACTCAGGAATGGATGATGCAATAGAAGGCTTAAGGACTGTAGAAGTGGTCGACACAATAGAAGGCTTTCAGGGTTGAACTTCTCTTTGAACATATTGACGACACGACAACTGTATTGGAAACACTGACTCAACAACACGAATCATAGACCAATTTGTAATCTTATAAAGGAGTATGATCAAAAGACAAGTGGATTTTCCAACCTAGACACAAAGTAAGTGAGAGGGTGTCATGTTCAAAAGTGACTCTTCCATGGAATACAGGTTTATACACATTTCCTTCCCAATTTTTCCCCCACCATTTCTGGCGAGTACCTCTTTATTTTTACGCAAGCTCGAGGAGGATAACATATGCTTGTTGATGTAACCTCATCCTTCAAATGAGTCCCTTGGAGTATGTTTAATGAACCCTATGAAGGAGTGGTTTGGTCCCATGTGGGCCTTTCAATGTTTGTTTAATGAGTCCAAAGAAAGAAAACTCGGGGTTTTTTCATGTTTATAGAGTCTGAAAAACACTTAAAGAGAACTCTCTCAGTTCCTTTTTCATAAAGTAGTATGATGAGACTAAAAAAAGAGATAAACTATCACTCAACCATTTTTTTCTTCAAATACTTTAACGAGCATGAAAAGAAGAAGGTCACTCAACAATCTTTTCATGTTTAGAGAGTCTGAAAAGAGCCTAAAGGGGACTCCAGGGGGTTCCTTTTTCGTATAACCATTATGAGTCCGAAAAAGTGACAAAAGTATATGCAGTTACATTCTCATTGATTTACGAGCATGAAAAAGAACAAAGAATAAGCTCGGTAACCTATTCTCATGTATTTACGAGCATGAGAAATAACAAAGACTAAGCTCGGTATTGTTTTCATTTTTACTCAAGATTTAAGACAAAACAAAACTATTCTTGGAACTGGTTTCATTTTTACACAAGCTTGAACCAGAGGAAACTATGCTTGAGGTAAGTGGTTTCATTTTTACACAAGCTTGAACCATATAAAACTATGCTTGGACTTCTCAACGCATAACACAGGGATGGTTGGTACTTAGTCGCCAACTTAAGAAACTAGAGGCTCTAACTTCATCATGAAGTCTAGAGGCTGAGGTAAATGCCCCACAAGCTTTGTTTCATCCAACTGCAAAGAAGAATGAAATGAAGCTTCAAATACTAGATGAAGGACTTGACACAAACAGAGAGGGGGAACAATCTGGTTCATTTTTTTTAACAATCTTGAAATCAAAAAACAATGCTCAAAGATGGTTTCATTTTTTAATGAGGTTTCCACAGAGACTAAAAAAATTATCCTCGTAGTTGTTTTCATTTTTTTAAAGATCTTGAAATAAAAAAACCATGCTCAATGCTAGTTTTGATCATGTCTTTCAAGAGGATAATGCTCCGAAAGGACACCATGTCAAAGGACAAAACTTGGTCATGGCTTCCAAGAGATCTTCACTTGATGGAAGAAAAACACTCTCGAAGGAACACATGTTGAGGGCTACGATAGGGGTAAAGAGATCAGGTTCTAAGATCTTGATCGAAGAGATCATCATGTCAACTACCAGATCTAAATCATTAGAAGTTGAAGCCTTGGGAGACAAAGCCACATAATTTACCTATGGTAGGGGCGATACCGTCTGCATATAAGAACCACTAAGGGAGGTAATCCAATCAGGACCGATGAATGAAATTATATCAATAGTCACAATTCTTCCATCGTGAGAGAAAGATATCATGCAAAAAAGAGTGGACACAATAGCTTTCATAACATAGAAATAATCTCGCCTAAGGAGTAAAGCAAAATCCAAGGGGTCTTGGATTACCATGACATCAATAAAGACAATTTTCTCTTCCAAAGTTATAAGAAACTGAGGAAGGCTCCCTAAAGTTGACCAGTTCTTCTGTTAAAATCTAACAAATTCTGCGTAACCTGGGCAAGCTGAGGAAAACCCAAAGCTTGCCAAGAAAAAGAGGACAAAATTCTAATAGGTGCACCTTCATCTATCAACGTCTGAGGAACGTCTTGAACACAAACTTGCACTGTAATCTAGAAAGGAATGTGAGAGGGAAGAGGAGGTCCAGTTACCACACCCCGATTAAAATGAATGGCCTCATTACTTGGAGGAGGTTCCACGGGAGAAGGAGGAATACCACCCGACATGGTAGAGATTGTATCACCGAGAAAAGCGTGGGAAGTATCTAGTTTACTCTCGAGTGGAAGAGTAGGATTAACCGATGACGATATCAGATTGACCACTTGGGTTTCATTCTCCAAGGGGATAATGGGGCCTATGCTTGGAAAAGGATTGCCCGCTTGGGTTTCACTCTCTAACAGGAGAGTGGGATCGACTGAGGATGGGATTGGATTGACCACTTGGTCTATTGTTTCAACCAAGGACATGACCAAATTGACCACCTTATCATCCGGACTTACCGATGGGGGAACCATATTGATCATTCAACCAACTATAGGTGGGTTGAGAAAAATCTTGTGATAAGTAGCTGAAAGTTGAGGTTGTGAAACAGTCATCTCTTCCAAGAATTTCAAGGCTTCTTCCATATGAGGGAAAATATGAGTTAGATGATGCCCTTTGCATAACATACATGAGAACTTGGCTCTACTTTTCTTCTTCCCAACTATATCATGACTAGTCAACGAGAACTCATCATCATGTTGTTCAGAGGATAACGACGTGGGTTGGAGAGGGTGTGTAGACCAGGCTTCTATAACCTTGGATAGACCAAGGAAATCCTTAAGAAGATGGCTACCCTTACAAAGCCTGCAAGGGTACTTGGGCTTACAAGTTGTTTGGGTGATCTTGACATCATCAACACTCCCAACATGATCAACAGTAATTGGTTGTTTTCCAACATGTCTGGCAGTGGTTGGAAGTTTGGATCCTTGCTTATTTTTCTTCTTCTGATTCTTCCTTTTCTTCTTCTTCTTATTCACTGAGTTACTAACTTGAGAGATTTCACTCAGCAAAGAAGATGAAATGGAAGATATTTCAAGTGAAGAAGGCGAAGAAGATCTTACTAGTGAAGATGGTTAAGGATCAACATGAGGTTGATGTTCTTGGGGGGAAGTGATTATGACTGAAGCACTTACTAGATTTGGGATTATCTGAGTGGAAAACAACCACACCGACAATCCAATAGTGAGACCTGAAAGGCTCAAAGTAGTGATGTGAGGAGGACCAATGTTTCCATAAGAAGGAAAAGCAAAAGGTTCCCCTAGAGCAGGGGTTCCTTCATTGGTCATCTCGGGAACTGACGCCATATAAAACAAATCCAAACTAGAGTCTACTAGGGAAAACAAATAGCACATGCTAAAAATCTAGGAAGTAAGAAAACAAACAAAACCTTCTCACAATGAGCACACTAGTTGGTGATGAAATCCAATGTTGCGAGAACAAAGTAAGACGGGACTAAGATAGAGCAGGTGGAAAAGTTACGTTGATGACTTTCTTAACAGACTTACACACCCTAGTGCAAGCTCCCACACATAAACGTCGGTATACCCTCCAAGGAGCCCGAGTGAGTTTGGCCAACATCGATTCCAAGTACCATGAATACTTTCTCCTCCACAGTCACCTTGTGTAAAGACCCTAAATACATAGGCCATTAAGGGTACCAATCACTACAATGATGCCTGGGGGAAAAATCGATAGTCCGATCCATGCACAAGGGCAGGGTATCTAGCCTGGAATCAACTTGAAAGGCTTACACTCATCATTGTGGGTATACCTCTCAAGTGACCCCCATAATACGCACAACCTTTACACCAAGACCAACAAAGTAGGGTGAGTAACTATGCCAGTCTTAATGTGACCTCATGATTGACCCTTGTGTTAGAAGGGCTTCCTAGGACAAAATGTGATAAGTGGATTTAACCACTCCCTAACTCAATATTCTATGTTTGTTTGCAACTTTGGAAAGTTATATTTCACACCTACTCCAAATCCCTAAAACTAATCTAATGTAGGTTTGCTACCAGAAAGTATAAAAAATTTCTAATCAATTTCTTTTATAAGCACTTTACTTTATGGTTGTTGTTACTCAAGAGGAAAATGGCATGAACAATATGGTGTTTTGACCAACTCAAAATTTATGCAAAGAGATGAAGATACAATCTTTCCATTTCAATGAAAGCTATGTTATGAGAAGGAGAAAACATTTATCATTCCCAGATGCACAATGTCCCAAAATTTACTAAACTCACCAATATCAATATTTTCAAGAAATGAGACAAATAAATTGCACACCAATACAAAATGCAAATATACACCCAATCTAATGCAAAGAAAGAAATAAGATTTTTTTTTTAAATATAGCTAAAAGCAATAGAAAATCACTTCAAAACGAAAAAACAACCCAAACAAAGTTTCCCTTTTACCGCGAGTTATTCACAAAAAAGAAGTGTTCTTTTCACTAAACATTTCTAAAGAAAAACAAGGCTTTGTAACTGGAAGACACTCAAAGGAAGAGATCAAATATTTCAAAAGAAAAAAAAGAAAAGATGGCTAAAAGAAGCTCAAAAACTATCAAGTAGACTGTAAAAAAATCATAATCAAACCCAAAAATTCACCCCAAAACCAAATCAAATGTCTGGGTAAGGAAAACCATCAAAAATAAAAAATTTCATAATTTTCGTAGGGCAGAAGACTAGCACAGTGCGGAAATCACTGATTTCTATGGGAGAGATATGGGTAGGTCACGACGTTTCCGCACTGGTCAAAATAGGTAGGGCGCAAAAATCCTAAGTTGTTGCACTGTCCCTCAAAGCAGGGTGCAGAAATCAAACAAAAATGGAAAAAATTAAAAATTGATAAGGTTTTCCAGTGAAGTTTAACAATCAGAGAGTCAAGTTGGATCTTCTAGTGACTCAGAAAGAAAAAACCAAGTAATCAAAGGAAGAAAACAAGGAAAACTAGGAAAACATTACGTTCCCCAGTGGAGTCACCAATTTTTTTATTGGATAAATCGGTAAATGTAGACATAAAATAATCTTTCTAGATCCACCTAGATCTAGAACAAAACACAACAAGACATGGAGCTTTCCCTAAGTTACAATAATTGATCTTACTACCAAAGAAGGAATTGATGACTTACCTTTGAGATCGCTTCCTTATATCTTTGTTGTTCCTGCTTCGCTCCGGTGCTCTTGTGATATTGATCCTATAGTGAGACACAAACCAACCAAAGTGAAAGCAGTAGAAGTATATTCAATGACGACCTATGCATATGATCATGGAATTATGAAATAAAATAAATATAATTCTATGGGAAAGAAACATGCCACTGTATTATATTAGTAATAGGAAGAGAGATTACAACTAGATGCCTTGATGTCGTAAGGTTCCTTCCAATGATTCCTTGCTTCCCACACACTTCTTTCTCCAAGGATTCTCAGACCATGGATCTGATAGCTATTCACAATCTATCTTGACAAAGCAAAGCTCAAGGCCAATCTAACCAGGCTAGCAATCCCAAGCCAAAAACAACTCAATCAAGTTTAATCCCAAGCCAAGTTAACTAAATTTCTCCATGAGAGTTCCTCTCCTTTTATAAGTTGAAGAGGATAAGGTGAGGAATTTAGGATGATCCCACTAAATCATGAAAGTGAGTAAGATCCAAACCATTCGGAGGCCACCTCAACATAGAAGCTTCTCCTTCTAGAACCATCGAGAAAATGATTATTTTTCCCATGTACGAAGGCCGCCATGACCTGGCTATAATGCAACCTGCGGAAATTCTGCACCCTAGCTATAGTGTAGCCTACATAAATCAGTCATTTCTACACCCTAGCTATGGTGCAGCCCACAAAAATCCTCCAAAATAGGGTTTTTACAGAGGAAAACACAACTTCTCTCAGGCAAAGTTCTTCTCCCTTCTTTCTTCAGGAATTTAGGCCACTGACCCCTCTGAAGGAAACAAATAGATTTACATGATTAACAGTCATAGGGATGACAAAAATAATCTGTAACAATGGTATGCTTACAAATGTTGTCGCAAATATTCCATGGGAAATCACATGCTATAAAATTAGTATGATACCAGGTGACAAGATATTGCTTATCGGGCTTAGTTTGACTTCTAACCCAATAATCCTGAGATATATTCTCATGAGGTTTGCAATCACTATCTGGAATTCTTCTACCCTTTTCTATTGATGATTCAAGTTGTTTCTCTTTCTTGTAGTTGTTCAAATACCCTTCTTTTTTCAAAATGTCCTTGAACCAGTAACAATGTTCAACATTTTTCAAAAGGATATAGAACAACCAATCCATACTACGATCACATTTCTTTCTTCGATCAGATAGAAAGTTTGTCCATAAGTAACTATGGTATGACTCAACAACATTGTTTGTATCCTGATTTACATGGTGAAAATCTCGACATCCTTTTACCCACATCCCTAAATATAAAAAAACAAGTGTCACATACCCACTATACTGTAGTAAAAAGTTTCGTTCTACCTCAAGGGACAGAATCCCTGATTATCGATGAGCTCCTTTTCACCTTAGTCCTATCGGCTATGTTGTTGGTCTACATGACCTGCCTTCATATGGCCACAGTCCTAGGCTCCTATCGGGATTTCGGCGTTTTAAAGGTCGACATGCAAACGTCCCCAAAACTTGTGATTCTCTAATTCCCAACATGCCTTTTTCACGCTAGCCCTCCTGGCTCAACCCCTGGTCCACGTGACCATCACCCCGTGACCACAACCTTACCCCTCGTCGAGGTTTCGAGGTTTGCAATGCCAAAATGCATGTGCCTATAGAATTCCGGACTCCTCGAATCCTGATTCTCCGATGGCTCCCGGTCTTTAACCTGCCACCTGTCCTCCACCGACTCATGTGTGGCCCATGCTATATTCCTGCCTGTCGGAGTATCGCGTTTAATGATTCCAACAAGTAAGAGTTTCACACCTTCGAAAACTCCAATTTTCTGATTCCCGACTCCTCGGGATCTCTCGACACGTGTCCCAAATAATGGGTGTCTCTGATCTCGTCAGAATATCGCGCTTTGTGACTTCACAGATTCTATTGCCAAGATCACGGGATTCAACCTACGAAACCCCGATACATGATCCTATGTGTAGATCCGACTGTTCTCCTGTGACCCAGATCCAACGGCTACCTTATTCCTCGCTCCTCGCGTCTTGCGACTTGGAGTACCAAATGCTTGGACCCTTACCCTGAGAACCTCTGAGTTCATGAGATACCTGTATATCTGCCACCTGTCCTCCTCGGATGGATGGCTCTGATCCTCTCGTGGCTTCACCATTCACGACCTGGAGCATCCAACTTTTGGACTCCTACCTCGCAAACCTCTGATTTCACGAGTTCCTTGGATCTCTACCACCTGTCCTCCTCCGATGGACCCCTCTGATCCTCTTGTGGCTTCGCCATTCGCGACTTGGAGCATCCAACTTATGGACTCCTACCTCGCGAACCTTTGAGTCCATGAGTTCCCTGGATCTCTACCACCTGTCCTCCTCGGATGGACGGCTCAGATCCTTTTTTCCCCTATTCACGAGGCTTAACCCTTGTCTATCTCCCTATGGATCTAACGACTGTCAGGTTTCCTAGCTAACATTTGACGGTTTAGATCAGTCCTGATGCCGTGCCCTTTCCTACTTCTCTTTGGATGTGGAAAACCAATGGTCCAGATGTTCTCATGGAGCCTAGGGTTCTACGATTCAGATTTCCTCACTATTCATGAATATAGAGAAAAAAAAAGGGTTAATGGCAATTAACGCCCTCGTTTATTCCTTCGAGTTAACAATCGTGAATGACCATAGATTCCCCGACAGGATCTCATCCGTTGATCAATACTTATCCCTACGCTGCTGCTTTGGGATTTTAAGAGGGTCAATCCTCTTTATACAGGGTTGTTAAGACTTGCACATTCAAGTACTTTTTCCAGGTTCTTGGTAAACCTTTCCAAGGAGGGAGATCTATGTGAAGAGGTCTATCTTGGGGCATTCTTGGAGACAGATCAGGGGAAACAAATTCCCGAGAGAGGACTGGAAGTCGGACTTGGTTCAACTTATGCATGATTAGATTCATTTATCAACATACGCCATGCATGGTTTTCCTATTATAAACATATACGACTACTAATACTGATCAAAATACCATACAGACCTTCTTATAATGAAAAACATTCACAGTTTCACAGCTTATGAGAATAATTATCAGAATACATATATTTCCAGATGCCAGAGGCAAAACACTTATCAAAAATAACACCAAGTTTTACGCCACCACTGAGAGGAGTGCTCGTTTCCACCCAACTATAGGTGTAGCGACTCCTAGCGGATTTACCACTATCCACCCCCAAGCTGAGACCACAATGCTATTGAGATTGTGTCTCTCTATCTGCCAGTGACCAGGAGTGAAGGTTGCAATCCTCATGTCTACCCTTTCAATCGTCTCTTCCATACGCCTTATCCTCTCGCGAGGTTGCATGTGGAACGATTACCCTCACGTCGATCAGGCTTGATGGCTCTACGGATGGGCAGTTCACCATCCCATCCCTCATCAAGCCATCTGCCTACTAGCCTGGGAGGCATTGAATTTCAGGACCAGCGAGCCACTTTTGGTTCTCTAAGCCAGTGGAGTCCAAATATGGTATTAAATTCTCGGTGGAAGTTAATTCCACCTTTTCTGGTGTCCTCCACCACCATCATGGTCTCTTTTTCTGCACCTCCCCTCATCAGCAGTCCTGCAATAAATTTAGAATGTTATTCACATTCATTGACCTCTTCCTTAGGGTCCATTTACATCACATATTCACATTTATGAGTTTTTCCATAGTTCTTGGCCAGTCCAGTTATATTTACAAGTTGGGGGAAACAGGGTGTTACAATTCCCTCCCCCTTAAAAGGAACATTATCCTCGATGTTCTTATCTACTAACATGAGTTGCATGTACAGAAGTAAACAAAATCGGATATGCTAGTTTCATGGCATCTTCCATCTCCCATGTAACCTCATCTGGGCCAAAATGTTTCCATTGCACCTTGACCTTTGCAATGGTTCTGTTCCACAGTCGGGTTTCCTTTTTGTCCAATATGCATTGGGGTTCTGGTAGAAATTCTCCTGTCGGTTCCACCTGGATCACAGACCATTCAATTATATGATTAGCATCATGTGCATATTTCTTCAATAATGAAACATGGAAAACATTATGTGCTTTTACTGTGGGAGGAAGTGCTAGCCAATAGGTTATAGTTCCCACTCTGTCTAGAACCTCAAAGGGTCCACAATACCGGGGTGCCAATTTGGCACAAGCTCCCATTTTCAGGGAGCTCCTTCTGGGCTTAATTCTGAGATATACATGGTCTCCCATTTTGAGCTCTCTTGGAGTTCTCTTTTGATCAGCATAGCTTTTCTGTCGGCTCTGAGCGGCCTTCATATTTTGTTTTATCTGAGTCACTTGCTGTTCCATTTCTTTCAACATATCGGGTCCAATAGAAATCCTATTTACAGGATTACTCCAGCTGACTGGAGTATTAC